>PVJN01012526.1:0-51083 GCA_004026805.1 Lasiurus borealis
GAGGGGATGTCAGGTTGGCAGGGGGGGAGTTGGGGGCAAGCAGGCCAGTAAAGGGGGCAGTTAGGGGCAATCAGGCTGGCAGGCAGGTGAGCACTTAGGAGCTAGTGGTGCTGAATTGTGATAGGGATGTCCGACTGTTGGATTAGGGCTAAACCAGCAGTCAGACATCACCCAAGGGGGTCCCAGATTGGAGAGGGTGCAGGCTGGGCTGAGAGAACCTCCCCATGCATGAATTTCATGCACCGGGCCTCTAGTAATGACATGATTACTATCGCTCCCTAAATAATCGTACTTCTTTACCACCGTTGTTTCCAGTTTCCCATAGGAGTTCATTTAACGTCAAGTGAAGAAAGACAAATTAGAAATATTATGTTACATCAATGTCTCCTCTTCCCTCCTCCTCACATGCCGATATGTAGAAAGTTCTATAAATTCCAGATACGAAAACTCTGGAACCTGGGCATGCAAAGTACAGAAATACAGGAAAAATGTGCAGTGTTCAGAAGATAGCCAAGGGGAGGTGTGGAAGGAAATCTGGATGGTGGATCCGTTTCACAGCGAGGCAGAGAGGATAATCGGAGCTGTGTGGACCAGAGCAATGACTTTGAGCCCAATTTCAAACGACATGAGACCCATTTTAGGACTTTTACTTGAGAAGAAAAACACTATAGTATTTGTTTCCAAAACGTATCATGACTGTCGAGTGAGGAAGGATAATAGAGGAGCAAGAGTTTTGAAAAACATAAGGGGACGAGGTTTGAAAGTGTGTGCAATGGAGAATGACAGTTGGGATGAAATGGGCGCTCTCAATTTCAAGTTTGTCCATTGATGCATCAATCAGAAAAATCAATGTCTTTGAGTTATTTTGTATTTAGTTCTGTTTCAGCCATCAGCCGGAACCTATGATTTTTACTTTTTGAAAACATGTCCAAGAAGAGTGGGTGTTTTAAATAATAAGAACCCCAATAATTATTTTTTAAACATATTCTGTTAGGGCTCGCTCCTCTTATTCTGAAAGAGAGATAATTGGTCTTGTCAAGTTAATGGAAGTAAATGCGTGAGCAGAGGAAATTCTGCTTAATACAGCCCAGGTCATAGCATGATTAATTCATCATGCTTTGCAATTGAAAAAATAATTTTCTTGCAGATAGAATTGATTGAAGCAAAAGTTATGTTTTATGTGATATTTTCATAATGTTCTTGGAACTCTTCATTTTGCGATTAGAGGTCTAATTGTGATCAGATTAGGTTATGGTTCTCGTAGGTACAATTTATTACACACTCCTTGTATTTTGTCTGTTTGTTTTTTACAGTTTAGCCTGGTTGGATGACTTTAACAAAACTCAATATGCACACACAGGCATGCACACACAAACACACATACAAACCATCATGTAAGTAATATTTGACATTGTGCAAGTTTTTACTTGAAGCATCATTCTACTCACATTATCCTTAAAATGGAGATAACTGTAGTTCATCATTCTTAGTCATAGAGTCTCTAGATGATCAAGTGATTTTGATAGTTATAAAGATCACGAAATGTAATTACTGTTGATGTTATTATTGTGCACTAGATGAGATATGATTCAGCATCATAATATAAAAATGCAGTTCACTAAATTTCTTTCAAAAACAGTACTTTGACAGGGCACGGTCCAAATTATTTTCTCCAATAACTTCATATGACGGTTGAACTTAATGTATTTGGTGATGTCACTAAATTATGTCACTGTGACTTTAGAAATATACCTTAATTCTATCCTCTTCTTTATTTTCATGACCTTAGCTCGTTATCTCTTATCCCCACTGACTCAGCACCATTCCTACCACCTTCCACCCATCATTGCCCTCTCCACAGAACACCCTACACAAAGATGCCCAAAAGGTGGATCACAAATCAATCTTCCGGGGTTCCCCATTGCCTGCAGTTTGACAAAGGTCTAGCTCCCTGCCATGGCTTGCAAACCCTCTGTTGTTCTAATCAGTCTAAATGGCCAATTACTGAGGTGTGTTCTGTTGTTTTAACCCTCAGTGTAGTTACATATGCTGCTTCTCCTTGCTGGGAATGCCTGCTCCTACTTACACCCAGCTGACTCACCCGTTACTCACCCTGGTCTGGAACAACCTTCTAGATAATGTCTTTCATGGCCTCTCACCTTTGAGTAATCAACCTTTCCCTCTACTGAGCTAATTGTGTATTTTGTATGTAACCCTGTTATTTCACTTGTCACACTATATCGTGACCCTCTAGGGGGGAACCTGAGATTTAGAAGCTCAAGGCTCACCTGCTGCTCTTATCTTGGAGCTGAGCCAGATGCCCAGCACCAGGCCTCCAAGGTTCTGGAGAATGCACTGCATTGGTTTGAATTTCGTCAGTAAATCCTATCCCTTTCTATTGGACTCGCATTTATTTTGCACCTGCTGTATGACACAGCATGGGGAAGACCTACAAGATCCATTGTGAACAAGCAGATGGATCTCCGCCTTCGTGGAACTTGCATCTAGAAAGAGAAACCAGCATTGCATAGCCATTGCAACTGAGATTTTTCAACTCAACGGAAATCTCTGTGAGAGCAGGGATGTGTCTGTCTTCTAAACTGTCCTGTACACAGCAGGAGCTCACTGTATGCACTCAATAGATATAATATCTATTGAATGTATGATCGGGATGATCAGATCCACCCCAGCTCCTACAGACTAGATTAATGCTCTGTGATTATGTCTACTTGAGTGCTGAAAACTAGAATTCATTTCATGCAATGCATCACCCTGGAGTTGCTGGCTCTAATTTTAGAAGACAGAATGTTACAGGGCCAGCAGCCATCTGTTTCCTTGGAGCAAATCTGCAGCAACCAAGTGTGAATGCTGATTTTTATAGCATTCATTGTATTTTATTATAAATGTTTTGTTTTATTAATTGAAGGGAATTTAGAAAATAAAAAAAGATTAAGAAGAAATTCAGCATTACCTAGAGCTAATATCTATGACCATTTTGATATATTTTATGAGTATGTATAAGATTTTTTGTCTGTGTTTGTATGTGCGTCTATGTGTGACACACTGACTGACAAGTCTTGAGACAGAGGCAAGTACATAATAAATAATTAATTTATGGCTCATTAGAGTACTTGACAAAGTAAGGTTATATATGACATGTTTATTGATACATGTTTGCTGGGTAGATATTAATGACACTTTTTTTAGAGCTTAGAAAAGTATGTTATATTTCTTTTAATTTCACATCAGATGGGTTTGTTAAAATAGAGCAAGCGTTCTACAAAATTCCGCCAGATGTGGAACAAATATTTGTACAAAAATGCAAAAGCAATCTCACTTTCTCTATAGGTCATGGAGCTCCCCCTTCGATTCCTGTCCCCCTGAGAGTAGTGAGACTGAAATCTGTCAGGGAAAGTGGAAACAGAGATACTTAGTCACAGGATCCACTGGACTTGTGTTTGAGTTGGGTGACAGCTCTACGTGACATGCAAATACTTGAACCAGAAGGCCTCTGGACCTCAAATATTGCATAGATGACTTTAGATGACCACGTTTACCATATTGATACAGTAGTGGTAGATCCTGTATAATAGTCCTAACCATCTTAAACATTACTCCCTTCACCAATAACATTAATTTCGCCTTATCTTTATTCTAATTAACATAACCTTTTGATTAGATTTTTAACAACATTGTGTCATGTTGTTAAAGGCAGTGATTCTTGATATACATAATTTAAATGCTCAGTAGCCTGGACTTAAAATATACCCACAAATATTAAACTTTATCTACAGATATCACACTATGCTGAAGTATTTTCAAAGTAAACTACCTTGCAGCCATTATAAACAATATTTTTGAATTCAGCACATCTCTGTGCAAATACTTGTATTTGTTATATGAGGATCCATGTGTAGATTATATATGTGACCATACAGTTATAACCAGAGACAAACCTGAACACATCACATTTGCTTTATTAAATGTCTACATCAAATATTTTTTTTGCAAAATTAATGCTGCACAATTTTTATGATTATATTTC
Source organism: Lasiurus borealis (assembly GCA_004026805.1). Lineage (NCBI taxonomy): Eukaryota > Metazoa > Chordata > Mammalia > Chiroptera > Vespertilionidae > Lasiurus > Lasiurus borealis. Next base: position 4,046 of record PVJN01012526.1, read on the forward strand.
TGATACGCTGCTTTTCTCATTTTGCATTATTATCTTGAGCACTGTTTCCCTGCCAGGAATATTCTCCAAATGTAATATTTTTAAAAAGACTGTGTTTATGTGTGTGTGGATTTTCTTTATTAGATATTACACAACCCATCTCTTAAAATAAGAAAATGACTACCATTTATTGTAAGTTTGCTATGTGTCAAACTGTGTTGGGTGGGAATTTTCAAACATCATATAATTTAATTTCCAAATAAAATTAAACTCACAGGACTTGCATAATTTCCTAAGTCCATATTATAATGTTGTTCCAACATCTTCAATTATGTTTCTATTTTTTCATCACTATTTATCCCCCTATACCTTCTTCCACTTCTACCCACCCACTCCTCCCCACATCACCACACACGGTTGTTGATATCCATGAGTTCTTTCTTTTTCTTCTTTTTTACTCAATCCATCCAACTCCCACAACACACTCCCACCAGATCTGTCTGCCTGCTCTCTATCTACGAGTCTATCTCTATTTTGCTTGTTACTTTAGCCGTGGGGTTGTGTTACGACATTTTGGAGGGAGAGGAAGGGCAGCAATGTAAAGCAGTAAAAACACCAAGACAGTGAAGTTGGTTGTCATATTGTCTTGACTCCTTTGGGGCTGAGGTGCCCTCCAAAGACCCAGTATTTATTTTATTAAAATACAGCTGACACAAAATATTATATTAGTTTAGGTGCACAACATAGTGATTCAACATTTATATACCTTATGATGTGATCACCAAAACAAGTCTAGTAACCATCTGTCAACGTACAAAGTTATTACTATATTATTGATCAGGTTCCCTGTGCTGTACATTACTGACTTCTGATTTATTTATTTTATAACTAGAAATGTGTGCCTCTCATTCCCCTTCACTCTTTTTACCCATCCCTTTCCACCCCTCTGGAAACCATTAATTTTTTTCTGTATCTATGAGTCTGTTCCTGTTTTGTTTTATTTGTCCATCCATTTTATTCTATTTTCACATTCAACATACAAGTGAAATCATTTATTTGTCTTTCTCTGTACAATTAATTTTACTTACCATAATATCCTCTTGGTCCACCCATGTGTCTCAAATGGCAAGTATTTATTCTATTTTACTGATGAGTAATATTCTATGCTATAAATGCACCACCTCTTCTTTATCCATGTATCTATCCATAGACATCTGGGTTTCTCCCCATTTCTTGGCTATGTTAAATAATGCTGTAATAAACAGAGGGGCACATATATGTTTTTTGAGTTAGTGTTTTTCTTGTTTCTGTGGATACCTACCATGAAGTGGAGTTGTTGGGTCACATGGTAGTTCTATTTTTAATTTACTGAGGCCTCTCCACACTGTTTCCATAGTGGCTGCACCGATATACTCATCAGGTTGTGCTCTCCATGTAGTTATCTCTTTGGAAGCTGGTACCACACTCTCCTTGTCCCTACAGACCCACAGGTGACAGTGGCTTCCCACTGTTACCATCACTCAGAACAACGATTCCAGGTCTCTGTCCTTAAACATGGACCACATTAGTGGAACGAGTCCCTTTCTTAGTTTGTCCTCAAACCTCCCCACTGCAATAAGTCATCTTTTTGCCATTAGGACTCTGACAGGCATTCTCTCCACAGGTGACACCAGAAAAAGAGACCCTCGAAATAAGCTTCCGGGGTTAGGATGCTTAAGAGGCTGTATTTAGGAACACTCATTCAGCCGCTTCTCAGTGGGAAATGGAATTGAGGGTTGGTCTGTGTCCTGCAGAGACGTGTGATTACAAAATCCTCACCAGCAAGGCAGGGGGTGAAGTGCAAGTGTGAGCAAAGTACGGACGGAGACAAGAAAATTGAACGCACAGGGACATGGCTCTGAGCTCTCCCCTCCCTCCCACAGGCACTCCCCTCCTGGATTTTTAACTCAAATGATCCAAATCAAGCACTTCATTGCTTCAGTCATTGTATGCTGGGGTTTCTGTTATTTGTCCCCTTTCCCCGTATACACACCTTCATATGATAGAAAAAACCTGCTAAAAATGTTGGCCAAGGATCAGAAGAATGTAAATAAGGAAGGAAGGAAGGAAGGAAGGAAGGAAGGAAGGAAGGAAGGAAGGAAGGAAGGAAGGAAGGAAGGACATAAAAAGGGGGTGAAATGTGAGTTGCTGGAGCTCTCAGAGTTGTTCAGGGTTAAATATCACCCTGAACCCCTAAGCCCCCATCTGTCCGTCATTCTTTCCCGCCCTCCACACCCACTCCTTTCAGTGAGTGTAGCTTGCCCTGCAGACACTGCCATTTCAGTCTTGACTTAAAACTTCCCTGGGGTTTTCCAGCCTTAAACAAATAGCTGTGGAGCAGAAATCGCAATCCAAACTTGTCTTTTCCATTTGCAACTCTTCAAAGGACAGCGGGCTTCCCTGTAATTTCTCCATGTGGGCAGCGTGCTCCCTGGTACGTAGCACATCAAACATTTAATCTCCGAATGTTGCTCTGTGTCTCTGGCTCTCGCCATGAATACCCTCACCGCCTCTGAAGGAGCACAGCGAGTGTTTAAGATCTTTTGATGAGAGGCCCCTTAATTGAATCCTTTGAAAAATGGGAAATTATGAACCTTTCATGAGAAATATCCTGGGCCGTATCTGATAATGGTAAATTGACAAGATCTGAGAGGAGTCTAAAGTCAGGTCTTCCAATCCATTGCCGCTCATCATGCGCATAGGTGTGATCATTAGCAAGCTCCACTTTCATTACCCCTGCTTAGAAGAGGAATGGGTGTTGGGTTCTCTGGCAAAATCATGTCCGTGAGTCAGGAGAAGAAACTCGGAGCCAGCCTGGGACAACGTGGGGCAGCGGTAATGCAGAAGACACTCCCTCAGTGGTGGGAAGACCAGTTTTCCAATTTCAGAACTGCTTATGGCCTTGGGCAGCCACAAAACTTTTGAGTTCAGCTTCCTCATCTGTAAAATGGGACTAAGTTAATTTTGGCAACCACATGAGGACCCTTTTCAGTTTGAAAAATGCTTTATTCATGCAAGTTATCATCTTCTTCGTATCATTACTGTGAGCCTGGTAATCATATGTGGTAACATGGCTCTGGTTTCTCCTCTATTCTTTGGCTCAATTATTTAGTTTTTTTTTTAAATATATTTTATTGATTTTTTTACAGAGAGGAATGGAGAGGGATAGAGAGTTAGAAACATCGATGAGAGAGAGACATTGATCAGCCGCCTCCTGCACGCCCCCTACCCGCAACCAAAATACATGCCCTGGACCGGAATCGAACCCGGGACCTTTCAGTCTGCAGACCGATGCTCTATCCACTGAGCCAAACCAGTTTCAGCCAATTATTTAGTTTTAGTGTTACTTCTGTTATATATTCTAATTCTAATTACATTAGGCATAGCGATTCAAAAAATTTTACCATGATTTTCTCTTCACTTATCCATCCCCCCTTTTTATTTACTCTTCCTTCGTCATTCTCTTGGCCATCCTTTACTAGTATGTTTCCCCAGTCTTCTCCTGAAATGACAAAACAATGTCTCAGCATTTGCACATTATCAAACATTGTCCCACTCAGTTTTACCTACAATGATCCTGTGTAACACACCACACTCAACGGAGCCGTATACTTGACAATAATAAACAGATGTCTTGCTCGCATGTCTATGGGTTGGCTGGAGTTTGGCCAGTCTAGGCTGAGCTCCAAGATATGAGTCACATTTAGATCTGCTCCACCGTCTCCCTTCTTCCCAAACCAGCAGATTCTGAAGGCATGTTCTTCCCCTAATGCAAAGCAGGCATGCATATATAAACACATGTTATTACATTGACCAGATACTGTTTGTTACTGCCTCACTGATTAAATCAAGTTATATGGTAAGGAGCGGATGACAACCCATCACATGACCGAGCCAGCATCAATGGAGTGGCAAGGAATGAATATTTGCTGGCCAATGGTTTAGTGCATAACAGACTATCTCATTCAAAAAATCTAAGTCTAACTGACACTAGTAATTTTCATATTTATGCCTTCTAGGAATAACAAATTTTATATGATCCTTAACACATAACATTTATACTTTTAAGAATTGCTCTTCCATGTTTTCTGTGGGGATATTTCTCATAGTGAATTATTAGAGAACTTTATAAACTGAAGATAATAATTCTTTTCTTGGGTCAAGGGAAATTATTGTAGGTTATCCCCTGCTTTTTATGTTTGTGTGCTATACTTTAATATGCAAATGTAAATTTTTGCTATGCTCTACTACATGAATTTTTAGTTTATAATTTTTGCCTTAGTTGCCATAATTAGAAAGACCTTCCTTATCACAGGATCATCCTAATATATAAAAATCCAGAGTCCATAATGACGAACCAAAGGCTGAGGGAACACTAGAAGTCAGTCTTGCAGTCAGTGCTGGTTTGCTGTGGCTTTTGCTGATGCAGGCATGTGACCCTGCACTGATTGCTGAGAGGGCTGGGGATCAGACCTGGAGAGAGGCCTAAAGAGAGAGGCAGGGTCTGATCTACAGCCTCCGTGGCAGCTGTTGATCAGCCATTGCCTCTCTTTTTCTCTCTGGACTTCGCCAGCAGCCATGCCTCTGTTTCTCTCTAGGCTTCTGCAGGGGGCTGCTGATCAGCCCCACGTTTCTGGTCAGGCCTGGAGATAGGCCCAGAGATGCTGACTGGCATAGAAACTGACTAATCAGAACCAAATCTGAGTGAACTGTGAGGAGCCAATGGCTGCCTAGGAGGTGGAACTTTTAATGCTGACTGGCATAGAAAAAGACCAGTCTGATCCAAGTTGGCCAGCAGGGGATGACAGTTGGGGTTGAGATCAGGATAGTAGGGAGGCAGTTAGGGGAAATCAGGCAGGCAGGCAGAGGCAGTTAGTAGCCAATGATCCCAGATTGTGAGAGGGATGTCTGACTGCTAGTTGAGACCAGATCCCTGTAGACACAACCGCCCACAACTGCCCTCCCCTGCCAGCCTGATCGCCCACAACTGCCCTCTCCTGCAGGCTCCATTGTCCCCAACTGCCCTCCCCTGTGGGATCAAGCCTAATTCAATAGTCAGACATCCCTCTCACAATCAGGGACTGCTGGCTCCTAACCACTTGCCTGTTTGCATGCCTGATTGCCCCTAACCACTTCTGCCTGCCAGCCCCAATCACTCCCTAACTGTTCCCCTGCCAGTCCAGCTACCCCCAACTTCCTTCCTCTGCTGGCCCGATCACCCACAACTGACCCCCCCCCCCCCCCCCCCCCCCCCCCCCCCCCCCCCCCCCCCCCCCCCCCCCCCCCCCCCCCCGCCAGCCCTATTGCCCCAACTGCCTTCCCCTGCCAGCTGGATTGACCCTATCTGCCCTCTCCTGCCACAACCTGCTTGATCCACTGGGACCCACCTCTTCTGCCCCTGCAAGGAGCCATGGGACCCCCAGGCCTCACTGGGCCCCGCCTCCGCTGTGCATAGCCATCTTGTGGTGGCCATTTTTGTGGCATCCGTCTTGTGGCAGCCATCTTGTGACAACATTGTGCATGAGGGCCACCTGGGCTTTTATTAGTTTAGATATCTGCTTCAAACTGAGGAGGTTTGGGAAAATAACTCTCTTGGTTATTATATATACATTAAGTCATGTGGTCAAGCTGACTTGACTCTTTTTCCTCCAGTACAGGTTTGAGAAAGGGTTTTTTTTTTTAAGTTCTTAAATGAATAATCATGTTTTATGTTTAAGATGAGCCTTAAGAAAGAATTCACTCAAGGAGTGAATAGGCTGAATTGGAGATACTGTAAGGGATAGTTAAGGGAGACTGTTGAACAAGGCAGGGCTGGTGCACACATGTGTACTAGGACCTTTGATGTCCACCAGGGCATGGGCACGGTATGGGCCCCTGATAGAAAAGCTCAAGGGCTGAGTCCCAGTGCCGTGGATTCAGGGCCATGGTGAGGAGTCCGACGTTTACTCCAGGTCTGATGGGAAATTTCATCTTCCCTGTGCTCTGTTGGTCCCAGGACCCCTCCGAGGAGCAGGCTAAGGATCCAGCACCAGGATCCACAGTCTATTCTGAGCAGCTGGCTCCTCTCTTCCTCCTGAAAGAGCAAGAAGGAGCCCTCTGCTACCGGCTGGGACATCCATCAGGTCCCAGGCACGGATCTGGGCAGTGATCACCCAGAGAAAAACTGCCAGCGTTTGGGGGGAAGGGCAATCATCTATCTGCTGCCCCGAGAAAGGAGGCCCATCCCTGGGGCAGTCAGTGAAGTCTGCGTATCATCGTGACTTCCAGAGACCAAGAGGCCCACATCCAAACGAGGAGGAAAACTCTTGTGGGAAAACTCCTGATGTTCCCGGCATTAGATTGAATTAGATCAAAGTGCAATATCCAGGCTAGGCCCCTGAGGAGAAGTTTCTATCAGGTCGAGCCGCTCCCAAAGAGGGAGGTTATTCTGTTCTGCAAGATTCGGTTGACGGCTGCTGCGAGCTGACGGCTAAGCTGAGAGCCGGAGGTCGCAGGAGACGCTAAACAACATTCCCAGCCCAGGCAGAAACATTCTGGCTGGTGAGACAGGCACGCATACAAGACACACTGGGGATTGTGCTGAAATAGACACCTAATCGCAGTGCTACAGACGTAAACAGGAGCGAGAGAATAAGATGGACTGGGACCAAGTAATCTAGGTTCCCTTTCCGGGGGCAGCGGCCTTGAAGCAGGCCTAGATTTATTGTCAGGGTGAAATCATCACACAGCCAGGGTTAGCTACATCACTCACGGGGCTCAATGCAAAATGAAAAGATGGGCCCCTTGTTCAAAATTTAGGAAAACGGATACCATTAAAGATACTAAAACTACAGCTTTTTATTTTCCTGGGGTCTCTCTCTCTCAATTTGTCTTGGTGTTTTTGTCATTTAATGTCATTCTTAGTAAAGAAAAATTAAAAGATTAAATTATGAACATGGCTTTATTTTTCGTTAATTTTTCATATTGTGCAATGCTAGTGCTACATGTAAATATAAGAGCATTTAGCTCATATTTAGATTTGCTGAAATTGTACCACTTGCACTTTATAACTCTTAAGTACATATGCCTTTCATTCCTAGCACAACAGTGAAAATGATGTATGAAACTAGCTCAACTCTTTTTCTTTCACTTATTTACATGCGTACATTCAACCAACACTCTTTGACTTCTGCTTACTGGTAAGTACAGTACGGAAGGGCTGCCCTACTTTTTTCTTTCCTTCTATGTCATGATATTAGTGTAAAAGGTTGGCTAACAAAGGGAAGCAATGGCAGTAGGAAAGGATTGACACAGTTCCTTGGAATTAGGTGTTTCTTTGAATGGCCTGGCCTGTTTCTAAGCTTTAAGCAAGTTCTGGTTCAAACAGAAAACATGATTCTGAGCTGCCAGCACCTCTATTTACTCCATCAAATATATAACACGCTTACCTTCTATTAGCTTTGTGTCTCACTGAGGTCCCAGGCAAGATAACCCCACTAGCTTTCTGTGCTCTGCAGGTTTGCATGAGGAAGGGTGGACAGATACATTGCACTCCTGTCCTGTGCTCAAGGACATGCCCTATTGGTCACCGGACCTCACTTACAATCCACACATTCAGAGATAAAGTGACTGAGAATTCCAAGAAGGTGACCACAGAGCAGTGACCCAGCGAGGTGCTTTTCTGAGAGCCACAGGCCATGGATTCATGACACTTGCTCTGACAGCAGCTACCTTTTCATTTTTTAACCATCACTTAAGTGATGAGTATTCTATACAAGCCACCTAACTTCATTTTTAAAGTAACCTTATATGTATTTCCATTACATAGATGAGAGAACTGAGGTTTGAGAAAATACTAATAACTGTCTTGGTTGAGATTCCGTAGCCTGCAAATGGAGCAGGACTCAAACACCTGCTGTCTGACCCTGGGCCTCTGCCCTCTCCCCAGGGTGGGACAGGAAGCAGCACAAGGACCTCCCAGATGAAGCGAAAGGACTGTGAGCTAGGTGTGTGTGCTTCTGCATGAGCCCATCAGAAAGGAATGGGTGCATTTATCATTTAATCAGCACCTTCCAGAATATTTGGATTAAACTAGCATTTCATCAATTTATTGGGCTAGAATGCAACTTTTTCTTCTTCTTAGCATACCTGCCTTTGGAAATCACTCTATTCCCACTCGGAGAGAATTCCATTGATTCTGTGAGGTTCAGAGCAACAGTGCTTGGCTTGTAAGGTTACTGCATAATCAAAGGAAAGAAGACGGGCAGAGGCCTTAGGGCGATTCTCCACACAAAAGGAGTGAGGTATAAATAGTAGGTAGTTTTTTATTACTGTTTCAAGAAGAAGTCCGGCCAATCAAAGCCTTCCTTGACACTTTAGGTGTAACTCATCATAAGATTTTTCTCTCTTTCTCTGGGATCATAAGCTATAATTACTAAGGAAGCCCAGAGCTTCTGAAGACCCAGGGGCCATCTTGCCGCTACAGGGAGAGAGTTTGGTTAAGAATTAGGCCAAATAGAGAGACGCAGGGCTGACAATGAAGATAGAGGGAGAAATAGAAATAGAGGGAGAGAGAACTGGATCACATTATTTGAACTCCTATACTACACTTGATTGTTCCCAGATACTATCTTTTGCTCTATTAGTTTATTTTTGTCACCTGTCACTTGTAACAAAATTCTGATTAATATTGGAGGATAAGTTAGAGTCTACACATGCAAAGCTAAATAGAGAGCTGTGGTTATTTGCTCATCATTTATTAAGAAGTCAATATATTTTTGCTTGCCAGCCATGTCCTTGGTATGTGTTGGGTGCTATGCATGTGTAGTTTTCAGGGAAGTTTGAGACGCTAACGTTCTACATTTGGACAATCACACATCCCAGCTTGCCATGGCAAGAGCTGGTTTACACCTGTTGTCCTGTAATCATTATTAATAGCATCCCTTTTACTTTCACCAAGTTGTTGGTTTGGAAGACAAGTCATATGGTTTCATATTACGATGGCATCGTAGACAAGATGCAGTGGCAGCTGGAGAAAAAGACCAGGTGAGAATGTAAGTTCCATGCAGACAGACTTCACCTGCTGTGTCCTGCCCCGTTCCGCAACCAGGCCTGGTGCGCAGCAGAGGCTCATACACACAGTTATGAATGAGTCTAATGCAGCCTTCGGGGCCGCTGCAAAGAAGTTGTGATGTGAAGGCTTCTGGAGAGTTTTTACATGAGAACAGATAAAGAGAACAGCTGTTGCAAAACTGAAAGAGTGTGAGGAAGCTGGCTTGGTTTGGGGGGCAAGAATGCGGGGGGCTAGACACAATCTGATGTTACAGAACTCCTTACAGCAGTGGTTCTCAACCTTCCTAAGGCTGTGACCCTTGCATACAATTCCTCATGTGGTGGTGACCCCCAACCATGAAATTTTGCTACTGTTATGCATCATGATGTAAATATCTGCATTGTCCGATGGTCTTAGGCAACCCTTGTGAAAGGGTCATTCAACCTCCAAAGGGGTCGCGACCCACAGGTTGAGAACCATTGCCTTACAGTGAGATCTGGGAAACCACTGGAGGTGAAACCAACCTAGAGAGTTGGTCTGTCTTAGGAAAACTGCAAACTTTAATCTGAGTGTAAAGACAGGCTATAGGGGTGTTTAAGCAAGGGAGTACTTTGCATATTAAGGGAGATTTTTTTTCTGCAGTAGTAAGAGAGCCCAGGGTAAGAAGCATAGAGTTGGGAAGATGTGCCTGAACATTGTGAGAATCAAAGATGATAATAATAAAGGCAGAATTCATTTGCTTTCATGAAGTTCAACTGAAAAAAAACAAAACACCACATTTAGAAATTGTCCTTTAATTTTTTCCCCAACATTAAGTTTATTATTTATTTTACAAACTGTTAATGGTAGTGAATGGTGTTTTTTTTTTTTAATAACCTTATTTGGCAAAATAATACGATGCCAGTCTTGTTTCACCAGGGACCCATACAATTCTTAGAGTTTCAGGGAAATTTTTACATACTTTTTAAATTCCTAACTTCATTTCTCCTGGCTTAAGGAAGAGTGGCTACATCCCTGAACCTGGGAATTGGCAACAAGATTGTTAAGAAGGCAATAGATTTATGGAGTAAATACATCTGTAAAATAAAATGAATGGTCAATGGTCGGTTCCATATCAAGGTAGGATGATTCTACTTCAATTATCTGGATGCTTCAAGTGCAGGTATGAGTTTGTATTCCTAGACTGATTAATGCAACTAATTCCCTCGGCTATGCATTTCTGTTTTCATCTGTAGCTATTGCCAGTGTTGAAATGATCATATTCTTTACTCTCGCTGAATATAAATATTTCCATCTCTTGGATGAGAAAGCAGAAAGGGGATATGTGAAGCCATGCTTAAACATATCATCAGACAGCATAGATTTCAGAAACAAGACATCCCTTTTCATATAACCGCCTGCCATTTGATATATATTGATTTATGAAAACGCTTGGGAGAGTAGGGTTTGGTTTACATTTTCTGAATAATTTCTTCACTCTTTAAAGGAAACATCCTTCAAAGATGCATGGCCCAGAGCCATTATTCAGCTTTCAGATTCCGTTTCAGTCATCAGAGGGAGGTTGCTGCCGCTAAATCATCGGCTCTTAGAAGCTCTGTGTTGGGATCCTAAAGCTTTTTCAGAGCAAAGAGGCAAGTTGCTGCTCACGGCACCTTGGCCCACCCTAGATATCCACCCTATCTATCTGCAATTTCTCTAGTAAGGCAAAAGAGGAACCATACTCACCAAGCAGCCATTACTACTAAAAGCTGGAAGACCCACTTTTATATGAATGAATTCTCCACCTGAGAATCTCCCCACCCTGTCAATCATCTTTGGGAGTGGGACATAAATCCCCAGTGTTTTTGTCTTGTGGTTCCTAATGTGCGGAGAACAGGGATCTGACACTTAAACTCATCATTTTGAAGACTATTACCCAGAAGGCCCCTGCAAAATGTGTAAGACAATATAGAGAATGTTAAAATTAAATAACAAAACACGCCCACAAGAAACTACAAGGACAGTTTTTTTCTTGTAGGTCAAATGGGACAGACAATTGTGCAGCTATAGTGATGAAAATGGTATAAAGGAAAGGAAGTCAGCTCCTGGTTAGGGTTAACACTAGGGAGCCGGCAGAAAAGAAGGGGCCCTGGTAGAGGCTATGAGCACATCTGGAGGAGGCAGATGTTCAGGGAGACCAAGCAGAGGACATGAGATGAAGTCCCCACCAGAAGGCAGAATCTGTGTCCCATAGAACGTGGCAACAGTCTATTGGAGGCAGCCGACAAAGGTGCCATCAGTGATCCAAGATGAAGTCATGGAGTGGGCTCACAGACAACTGAACTTAGAGATCAATCAAAAGCCTATACACAAAGTCCAGAAAATAGGAAATTCTGTCATTATTAAGATAAATAAAAGGTGTGAGGTCAGGGGATCGGTCCCAGGTCCTATGCGGCAGAGAAGAACCCTCACCAAAGAGAAGAACCCTCACCAATACCGGCGGTAGGAGAATGGAAAGTACAAGATCATTTTCTAAGATGAGGGTCTGGACACACTGCAGGCTTCTAATGGCCCCTTCAAATGGGTTCCAAGCAGAGTTGCTTTCAAACAACTTGTGTTTCTGCTCATTGGCACCTCTGGGCACCTCTATGGTACCTCCTCTGTCTGTTCTTCATGCCCAGTCACTCCTCCTTGATTTCATTGTGTAGGATCCTTCACTTTGGTAGTACTCTCACTTCTCTCCCTGCCTCTTTTGATTGAATTCTTCCCAACCATACCCTACCTGGTCCCCTCTCACCTTCACCCTTTGCCACAGACTCAAAGCTCCACAAGGCCAAGGGTTACTTCTGCATTTTCGTCTGTTTTCTTTCCTGGTGTCCGTGTAGTTCCTCACAGAATCCCTGGTGCATAGTGATAGTAAATGATATCTGTTGAATGGAAGAATGGGTGAAAGACTATACAATTTGACATTCTTTTTAATACGTTTTCTTGAGAAACTGCTATCTTAAGACTTTTCCAGGCTGTTCCATTTGTTCTTCCCATTTAATTGGAGCAATGTCCTACCTAGTGGTGCTTTTGTTTCACAGATAAAGAGACACACTCAAAGGATTACTTAAGTTACCCAAGTTCAATGGTTTGCAGGATGCTTAAGGAGGCCAAGGTATCCCTTCTCCTCAGTCCACTGTTTCTGGTAAGAAAATGCTGTAAGTGATTTGACACCAAAAGCACAGGAAACAAAAGCAAAAGTGTTGTTGGGGGTTCAGATCAAATTTAAAAACTTCCTGACAAACAAAAAAATAACAAAATATGAAGGAAACTTATATCATGGGAGAAAATATTTGCAAACCGTAATATGATTAGTTAATATCTGAAATATGTTTATAAAAATTGTACAACTCAATAACAAAAAAATCTCCAAAGTAATTAGATTAATAAATAGGCAGAGGAAATAAATAGACATTGTTACGAGGAAGACATATAGATAGCCAACAGAAATAAGAAAAAAATTGTTCAACAACTCTAATCACCAGGGAAATACAAATGATACCCACAATGGGATACCATCTCACACCTGTCAGAGTGGCTATCATCAAAAACCTAGAGATAACAAGTGCTGGTGAGGATGTGGAGAAAAGGAAACCCTTGTACTCTGTTGGTGGGAATGTAAATTGGTGCAGACTCTGTAGAAAACAGTGTGGAAGTTCATAAAAAATTAAAAATAGAACCACCATGTTATCCATCAGTCTCACTTCTAAGTATACACCCAAAGGGAATGAAAACTAGCTATTGAACAGATGTCTGCACTCTGATAATGGCAGCATTATTCATAATAACCAAGGTATAGAAACAACCCAAGTTTCCATCAATAGGTCAATGGGTAAAGAAAAATTAATACATATAATAATGCATATATACACTGAGTGGCCAGATTATTATGATCTCTGAACACATAATAATCTGGCCACTCAGTGCATATAAATATATATTAGAGGCCTGGTGCATGAATTCATGCATGGGTGGGGTCTGGCCAACTTGGCCAGGTGGAGGGGACGTGGGTGGTTGTCCAGCCTGCCTGCTGGTCGAACTTCTGGTTGAGGGACAATTTTTATATTATCCTTTTATTATATATGATATACACTGAGTGGCCAGATTATTATGCGTTCAGAGATCATAATAATCTGGCCACTTACAGTGTGTGTGTGTGTGTGTGTGTGTGTGTGTGTGTATGGCTATGAGGGAGAAGAAAGTCTTGCCATTTGTGACAGCATGGATGAACCCAGAGGGCATTGTACCAAGTGAAATAAGACAGACAGGGAAGGACAAATACTAGACATAATAACGGAGAGTAAAAAAAAAAACGTGCTAGGGGCTGGGGCTGGGGAACTAATGAGAGGTTAGTGAAAGCGTACACACTTTCAGCTATAAGAATAAAATCTGAGGAATTAATGCTACACATAGTGACTACAGTTGATAACACTGTATTGAACAACAACAAAGACTAAGACTATGAGACACAATGTTCACCTGATGCACCACACACACTCTAGCGAGGTTCCTTCCATTGAGAAATTGTGGGAACCCTTATAGAAATATGGGGTTGGCCAAACAGCTTTCCTTCTTGCTCCTAAGTCATGAGGATGGAGTCTTAGGAGTTAACTGTGTCCCCAGTCAGAGGGGGTGGCAGCAGGTAAAATTAGCCCTGAAGGACTGATTCTCTGGAACTTCCTGACTCCTCAGTGGGGACTGAAGACTCAGTGACTACCTACCATTAACACCTGTCTCTGAGGAAAGCCATTACTGCCACAGGCTGCACAGCTTCCTCCGGGCTGAGAATGTGGATGGATCATGGTGTCTGGTCTTCAGTAATGCTCCTTCTCCATGATCGAGGCTGCTTGGAACGCTGTGGAAACTGACTGGAAACATTGCAAGAAAGATGGGATATTTCCCATAAAATAAAGACGCATCTTCTGCCATTAACATGACTATCCTAAAAGCCTCTTGTTTTCCTACTGTGTTAAAAATGTGTTGAATAAAATCTATCATGGTAAATAGAACGTAATCAGCCTTACCTCATTTCTTAAAAACAATGTGCTGTTTTTCCTCCTTTGCAGGGTTTCAAATACTTTTTCAGCATTTAAAGTGATGTACAATCATCTGTGAAATCAGTTATGGACGCTCAGGGCATCATAAAGAAGAAGAAGTTCTGGGCCTATTCATCATTTCAAGTACCCATATTATACAATTTATTTCAGGGCGTACCTTTTCAATTTTTAATTTTAGCTATCAGGATGTAGCATAATTTTGGCTTAGCTGTTATAGTTTATCATGGAAAATTATTTTAATTTTAGTGTGATTTAACACCAGGATGATCCTATTGAACCTACTATTTTAAGCCAGGCGTATTTTATTTTTAGGATGATGATCTGGCCTTTTATTTTGCTCAGGAATACAATTTTAGGCACGTGGCTTTCTAAAATAGTAGAAAGTCTAATTTACTTGCAAAAGATTCCTTGACTTTATAAAACAAGATATAGAAAAGAACAGGGAAGACCATGGAAATGGTTGTGTTTCTGAGAGTTGAGGTCTGGAAGCAACCTTGGACTTATTTAGGTTGAAGCTCCAATTTTGTTGATGAGGTAAGAGGCTCAGACTGGTGTTAAGGAAGATCTTTGTGTCACGTGACTTGTTAATGGCTGTATGGCTCATCCAAGATCTTCTCATTCCAGACAAACTACACAGCATCCAGGCCTACCTTTTTGATAAGTGACGCCCCTTTAGAACTATGGCCTCTCTCTGCACCTGTTCAAATTTCCATTGGTCAGTTCATTTAACCCTGAGTGTTGGAGTTCTTTTTTACTAGTAAGATGATCCAATTTCCACATTATGTAAACCACTCACTGGTCCAGGTTCTGGTCTCTAGAGAACCACAGAAAGTTTTATCCCTATGGTACATCTACTCAATGGAATTCTAGGCTGCAATAAAAAAGAAGGAATTCTTACCATTTGCAGCAACCTGGATGGAACTGGAGAGCATTATGCTTAGTGAAATAAGCCAGTCAATGAAGGAGAAACACCACATGATCTCACTCACTTGTGGATAATAAAGAACATTATAAACTGATGAACAAAAAGATAGATACAGAGGCAGTAAAGCATCAAACAGACTGTCAAATTACAGCAGGAAGGTTAGGGAGAGGTGGGGTAGATAAGAGATTAACCAAAGGACTTGTATGCATGCATATAAGCATAACCAATGAACACAAGACCCTGGGGGTTGGGGTATGCCTTGGGGGAGACAATGGGAAGATATGTATACATGTAATACATTAATTTAAAAAATTGAAAAAAAAGTTTCATCCATGTACCAATGACACTGTTCTCATATTTCCAAAGTAAGTCCACATCTCACATGTTCAGGGGAACTATTTATTCCCAACCCTCATGATTATTTTCAGCAGAAATGAACTCAAACCCTCCTGGCTTCTGACACCAACCCAAACTCTCCTCACCCACAGCCATCAAAAATAATTTCCCAGAGGAGGAGTGTGAATGAAAGCAATTCCCAGTGGCTTCCATCCTGCCTACTCTCTGACTTGCCTGACTCAGAACAGATAAGCTCTGGTCTTTTCTCACCCAGACCCTAAACTTAGAAAAAAATTAAGAATTCCACATTCTTGTAGATAGAAGACTGTGTTTCCTCAGTGCTGCCTGGTACTGGGGAAGCAAGAGGGAGTGATTGTGTGGTTCAGTGTTTTGAAGCCTCGTGTTTCAAAACACCTTTTGCATGTCTTCCAACCACTTTCCTTTCTACCCGAGTCATTGTGGCATCCTTGATGCTTGTGAACTTGCCATAGCATTCCCAGTCATTTAACCGACCCATCCATTAGAGGTGCAACAGCCAGAGTTTTAAGACCAAAAGGATCTGGACAGGCACCACTGCCAGCATCTCAGTGAAGGATGGAAATATAGAGAACGTTATAAACTGATGAACAAAAAGATAGATACAGAGGCAGGAAAGCATCAAACAGACTGTCAAATTACATCCAGACTAGGTTAGGGAGAGGTGGGGTCGATAAGAGATCAACCAAAGGACTTGTATGCATGCACATAAGCATAACCAATGGACACAAGACACTGGGGGATTAGGGTATGCATGGGAGTGGGAGGTGCAATGGAAAGATATGTACACATGTAACACATTAATAAAAATATTAAAAAAAGAAAGTAGCAAAAAAGAAAATATAATCTACCATTTAGGGGACATTTCATAAGTTATCTATTTTGTTTTTTCAAAAACATTTGGAGAATAAATAGGTCTCAAGAGTTTAAATAACCACAGAAGATAAAGTAGGGCAGACTTGTGATTCCAAACAGCGGGTTTCTCATGCCAGATCATACGTGAGTCCCAGGACCAAGTTTCCTTGGATCTCAACTCGGTTCTACCATCTATCAGACAAAAAAATATATATTTTAAATTATCTAATTATTTTATGTTTCCCTTTCTTTATTGACTAAGGTATTACATGTATCCTATCCCCCCATTGCCTCCCTCCTCTACTCATGCCCTCACCCCCCACCCTGGTGTCTGTGTCCATTGATTATGCTTATATGCATGCGTACAAGTCCTCTGGTTGGACAAAGAATCTTAAATAAGTGGCTTAACTGTTTGCTAATGTAGAGTCCTCACCCATAAAGTGGCTAATAAAATTTCATTGTTTAATGAAACAATCCAAGCACATAGCACAGTGACTAGCACCATGGAACAAGGCCAAGAGTTAACTTTTATTATTTACTAGCACTTTATTCCCCTGGTCACAATATAAAATGTTTTTTTCTCCTTTTTATTCCTACTTCTCAGAAATTCTTCCTTCTTTGCTTCATCCAATTATTCTAAATGCTGAGCACCTGCTATATACAATGTGATGTGCTAGACACTGGAGATGCAGGGATGCATATAATCTAGTCCTAGGTCTTAAGATACTCACAGTCTAGAGAAAAGGAGGTCAGCAAAAAGAATACAATAAATTGTAGCGAGTTCTGAATAGAGACTTCAGTGATATGGAGGTGTTCAATTTAGCTTAGAAACTTCAAGAAAAGCTTCCAAAGGAATAAACTCTTGAGTGGGTTTTGAAAGAATGAATAGGAGTTTTTTTTATGTAGACAAAGGTGTTTACAACAAAGACAGACTTTTGTGCAAACTTGTGCAATCTTGGAGCAACATAGCAGGTTTCAATGGATCTGAGAATGACTGGATAAAGCTGGAGTAGAGACTGAAAGTGCTGGGGCTACAGGAGAGAGGCAAGGCTCTGGGTTGTGCTAAGCCCAGGGCATATAGTAGGCTGGCAAGTTAAGGTATCTCGCTTCCACAGGTATCACACTATACGTATTATATTCTTTTTTTAAAAAAATATATTTTATTGATTTTTTACAGAGAGGAAAGGAGAGAGATAGAAAGTCAGAAACATTGATGAGAGAGAGACATCGATCAGCCGCCTCCTGCAAGCTCCACAATGGAGATGTGCCCGCAAGCAAGGTACATGCCCCAAACCGGAATCGAACCTGGGACCTTTCAGTCTGCAAGCCGACGTTCTATCCACTGAGCCAAACCGTTTTCGGCAGGTATTATATTCTTAGGCATCCAGACTTGGAACATAAAATAGCACCAAATCTAATAGACTGAAGAACATTTGGTGAAAAAGGATTACTTTTTTTTTTGCACATGACATTTTAGGAAATTCTCATAAGCAGGAAAAAAAATATAAAGAGAAATGAAAGTTTATACATAGGTGAAGCCTCTAAAATGACCACATGGACCAATGACTGGGTTCCCAGAGGGACATGTACAAAGTGAGCAGATAGCAGAGTTGACAGATGTGAATAAACAAAGACTATAAGCCACTGGACTCATAGGATTGGCACATCCCACTGCCGTAAAGTTTGAAATTGAAATCAACCCGGAGACAGGATTAAGGGCAGGCAGAAAACCTACAGCGTGGCTGAGAAAAGTCCTAAATGCTTGGGTTTATCCCACATTCATTAAAGTTAATGTTTCCTTGATGGAAGGAGATAGATATCAAAATATAAATTGAGTTTGCCTGTTAAACTTTTTGTATAGTTTTGCCACTCTCCCCTCCTACATCACTGAACATGTAGGCACAACAGAGGAGATATGTCTATGGCAGTGGTGAAGAGGGGAACTTGGAGGAGACATGACAGATAGTGTTTGGATGAACAGATGGGTGGATGGGTGGATGAATGCATGAATGGATGGATGGATGAATGGATGAATGGATGGATTGATGGATAAATGATAGATAAATGAATGGATTGTTGGATGGGTGGATAGATGCAAGCATGGGTGGATGGGTGGATGATGACTGATGGCTAAATGGATGGATGAATGGATGAATGAATGCATGGATGGACAAATGGATAGATGGATGAATAATCAGAAAAAAATGTTACACCAGATGAAAAGCTATTTTCCCTGAGCACTTATACAGAAATATCTGGCAGGTATGGAGGATTTCTGCATAAAACTTCATTAGGTGCACAAAATCAAGCCTTGCCATCTCTCTTGACAATCTGAGCTTCTGCCAGCAGTAGATTTGTTTGAGGTGAATTTGCATCTTCCTCTTTGTCATTCTTTGTCTACCTCTGCTGTAGGTCAATTGATGCCAAGCCCATTAAAGAATACAGAGTCTGCCTGGCCAGTGTGGCTCAGTGGATTGAACATATTCCTATGCACCAAGAGGTTGCTGATTCAATTCCTGGTCAGAGCACATGCCCAGTAGTAGACCCAGATGTGGATGAAGCAGTGACCGCTCTGTGGGCCAGGTGCCATGTGACCCCTGGGCAAACCTTTCTGTCCAAACTTATTGGACTCCAGCCTACTTTTCTGAAATTTTCCTCCTTCCAGAAAGGATTTTCTGTCAGACTCATCCCCTAATTGCATGTTCTCTTGGGTCCTGGTCAACTTTTCATTATCAGTCCCTGCTATCATATTTTTCTTGGAAATTATGTCTTTTCTCCCCACTGAATTGTAGTAATATTATTTCTCCCATCATTCTCCTCAAACTCACCTCAGGCCCTGTACCAGTCAACAGTCAATGAGCAGGAATAGAGGACTCTTTGATTCACTGGTTTGTTCCATGAAAAAATGTTACTAGGAAATACTTGTTTCATGCTGCTTAGTCATTTCACAATACTCATTAAAGCAGCAAATGAGAGTTCCAAGAAACCCTACAGAAAAGACATTTGTTTGAATTGTGTTTCCCAGAGATGTTTCACCAGGAATCACTTAACAATATCCAAACATTGGAAAAGATTCTGCTCTAACCCATCTGTCTGATGGGTAAATGGACATCACAGCACAATCTATGAAGATTCACCAGCTAGATCTAGAAGTCTTACCTTAATGAATGAACTAGAACACGGCACATTGGATTTTGCAAGTCTACTTTTTGATCAAATCATACTAACAAGAATGAGTGATGGTTGGATATTGCTCAAAAGCGCTCAGAAAATGCCAAATTTTGAGGTCTCCTGTCATAACTGGGAGAGTCTGACAACCAACCACTGCTCATTGGATCGAGGGCCTTGCGATCCTGATGAAGCTCTGCCTTTTCTTGTAATTACAGTGTTCCCTAGAGTTAATATCGTGTGTGTGCATGTGAGTGTGTGTATAGACTGTGATTCAAAAGCGACTAAAGGAGGTAACACTTGAGTCTATATACAAGATATCTTATCTGTGGTTAGCAGATATTGGGGCATATAAAGCATGTGAGCTCTAAATCGCTAAACATGTTTACTTGAAGTATATTTTTTAAGAAATAGGATTGTGATCATTTGAGTTTAGTGTTATCAAATGGCCCCAGACTGCTGGAAAGAAGAAAACATCATGAGATTACTTTAGGCTGAGCCCAAGGGGCTGTCTTTGGCCCATTTATATAACAGACCCTCTGTGGCTTTTCCAAGACGATATAGCAAAGGAAAGATAAAACTGGAACATGAACCCAAATTAACACTTGTCATTCCACCAGACACATGGTGTATATGCCATGCCCTACAACAGTACATTTCCCAGCATACCGATTTTACATTTTCAAGTGATAAAGTGAAAACTTTATCTCCAAAGTGCCAAATCCAGTAAAACAAATTTTGAAAGAATAGTCATCCACTTTGCTCTCTGAAATGCACTGAGAATAGTGGATTAATGACAGAACTAGATTAAGGTGGGAAGAAAGGAAGAGAGAAGGGAAGGGAGAGGGTGGAAGAAAAGGATGGAAGAATGGAGGGAGAGAAGAAGAGAGTGAGAGAAAAAAAGAAAAGAGACACACAGAGCTTGCCAATCTGAAACACCATGCCACTTACTACGCCACTAATAACACCAGAAATACGTTGCAAAATTAATTTGAAAATGCTTTAAAAACTTACCCTATAAGGTATCCATTTTGTCTTAACTGCACATTCATTCCTCTCCTCTTTCATTGTGTTTACCTTTCACTTGAACCTCATTTGAGTATGAGGATAAAAGCAAACAGAGCCTTGTTTTCTTCTAGCCCAGAAGTGTGTGTTGTATGAAATCCATCTCATTGCCAACCTACCAAGGAAGAGGGAAAGACGAGGCTCTTCTAAGTCGAGGCAGATTCTCAAAGTACAAGTTGCCATAAGCTGTTGAATTGAACCCGCTAGAGGTCATTGCGCTTTGACCTCCATACCTTACTTTTTTCAGTGCCTGAACTTACCTTGTTCCCTTTCACACTGACATCCCCTGCATGCAAGGATGCTCAGCTCTCATAGCTGGTGGCACTGTCCAGAAACTAGCAAAATGATGTGTCACCTATGATTACCCACCTGCCTCGGGGAGGAAGTGCAAAAATGAGAGCTTAGAGCTTAAAAACGTTAATTAGAATTGGAGTCAATAGACGAGGTGTTTCTATTTATTTCTTCCCAGCTGCTTACCTTCTAGCAGGTGCCATTCCCTCTATGGCTTCAGTTTTCTTGTTGTAAACATGGGAAGGTGACAAAGCTCGTTATAAATTAAGTACCAAGAATGCACCAAGAATGTAAATCACACCATCACATTTAATTCTCGTGATAACTTTGTAGATGAGGAAAACCAGCAAAAATACTCAAAAAGGAAGATGATTGTGCCCAAAGCTACGCTGTAATTAAATATCAGAAACCATCAAACATGTCCAAATGACTTCAAAGTCTGTAGAGTGTAAGACTCCACATAGTAACTATCTTAGCAACTGTCCAATGAGAGAGGTGATTCTAGTGGGCATTTCAAACCTTCTAAGTCCAAAACAGAACTCTAGATTCCTCCCACAACATCTGTCCCGGAGTTTCCCAGCTCTTAATTGGCACAACCGTACCCCTACCTAATCTCAAATTCTGGAATACATCTTTGCCTCTTGTCCCTCATCATCATCATCTCCATCCACCTGGTCAACCATCAGCTGCTCCTCTGGACTTGAGCTTCATGACTGTTCACCTTGCCATCTTCTATACCCCACCCTAGACAAAGCCATGCTCTGCCTCACCCAAACCTTGCCCTCCTACTGCTCTTTCTCCTCTCACACTGATGTTGCTTCTTCAGCATTTGACAATGATTGAAGATAGATAGATGATGATGATAGATGATAGCCAGATAGATAGATAGATAGATAGATAGATAGATAGATCTTGTAATTACATCAATCCACATCATTTCCCTGCTTGGAATCCATCACTGGATTCCCACTGGACTTTCAATGAGCTAAAATCGTTATTATGGCCCACAGAGTTATGGTCCAGACTGCCTTCCCTCCAACTGCCTTGCTCAGAACCTCTTCTCACTCCCTTTCTTTTTCTTAAACAGTTCAAGGTCACTTCTTTATGACCTTTATGCCGATCTTTGAATTTCTCTGATTGCTAACGAGAATGACAATATTTTGTGTACTGCTTTATGACTGTTTCCTGTTATGGGAACTATACTTTTGTGCTTTTTTATTACCTACCGTGATTTTGCTCACTTCTTACTGATTTCACAGAGCAGTCATATATTTGGTGTATTAATCCTTTATGAGACATTTGTTACAACTAACTTCTTTCCATTTTGATTCATCTTTTCAATATTTATATTTTGATCAAAAAGTTTTAAATTTAATGTATTTATATTTGTCAATTGTTTTTAAGTTGAACATTTGATTCCTTGAGCACCTGTGTGTCCATGGTCATGTCCATTGACCACTGACCTTCAATGTTGATGCTAAGGAGCCAGTTATCCGACTGTCAGCTTCCCTAAGTTCTACTTAATGTTTTCTCATTCTAGTGATTATTCTAGAGCAGCGGTTCTCAACCTGTGGGTCGTGAACAGCTAGCAGGGTCTCCTAAGACCATTAGAAAACACAGATATTTACATTAAGATTCATAACAGTAGCAAATTACAGTTATGAAGTAGCGACAAAAATAATTTTATGCTTGGGGATCACCACAACATAAAGAACTGTATTAAAAGGTTGTGGCATTAGAAAGGTTGAGAACCACTGTTCTAGTCTTACTAAGGTGTCTCCGAGAGTGAATTTACCTTCATTTATCTTGGTTGAGTTTATTGGGCTTCTGTGTCTAAAATTTACATTTCCCACAATTCTTGGATGTCTTTAGTCATTGTCTTACTAAAAATTGTCTTGTTTCTGTTATCTCTCTCTGATGCTGTCTAGGCTGTTCTATATCTAGATACTTTGTTCTCTTCTATTTTGTCTTTGTTGAATACTGGTAATGTTTTTACACATCATCTTCCAGTTCATTAGCTCTTTCTTTCGTTCTTAGTAATTATTTTTGCTTAGTACATAGTTATTTATAAATGTTAACAAACTAAAAACTTTCTGTTTTGATTACTAGAAGTTCCATTTAAATGCTTTTAAGGTCTCCTTTGCCATGTTGATAGTCTCTTATTCCTTATTATGCTTTCAAACATCTGCATTATTTCTTACTTCATAAAATATGTTTGGAAATTCTGTATTTTGTAATTCTAAACCTGAAATCTTCACAGGTAAGGTATTCCTATTTGTCATGTTCACCATTTCTCATTGTACTTTGTTAGAATGGTGTTTCTATACCTTTTAAATTATTTTTATGAAGAGAGAGAAAGAGAGAGAGAGAGAGAGAGAGAGAGAGAGAGAGAGAGAGAGAGAGAGAAAGGACACACCGGAGTGTCTGTATTCCTTGGTCCCTTAGCTTCTTTGAGACCATCTGTGCTACTTCACTGAGATTTGGAGTTTAAGTAAACTATCTGGGAGAAATCAGCAAAAGACCACTTGAATGAAAAGAGTGAAGTTTAACATGACACAGACAGTTAAATATCTGACCAGAACACATGGAAAAGATTTATTGTGAATTCCTAAGATGGAATTTTTTTTCTTTTCCCAGCCAACGTCAAGATAGGCAATTCACGTCAGTGGGGGCTTTATTTAACACTAATCTTTCTACTGAGAGTTTGGGCTTTTAAGATCTCATCTTTATGCAGGTTTCCTATTAGAATTCCCACCTTGGGCAGGTCTTGGGCTTTATTTCCTGTCTCCCTGGCAGATATCAAAATGCAGGTTCAAGGTCACCTGCTAAAAGCTGACCTTGGCACTCTCTCCCTCTCAGGCTTGCCACCTTTATTTGATTTTGGTCTTTGGATTATTTAACTCATGAAGTTCAGCACCCTTCTTCCCACTTCAATCAACACAACTCCTTTTTAAATATATTTTTTCAGAAAAATAAATTGCATAAATTTTTTTTTTTGTATTAAAATAATTGGCAGTTAAGAAAACATGAGGTGGAATGAAAACAAAGAAAGAAATAAAGAAAAAGCACCCATTATATTATACTATATTTTTACATTTCCCTCCTGAATTTTTAAAGTAACCCTATAATGCAAATATGTTAATCACTAGTAAAAAACAACAACTTATGGGCATTATTGTTAATGACTAGATAATCTTTTACCCTGAGATGTAGGCATGTTATATTTTGCATTTAGTTGTCGTATTTGAGTTGTTTCCTCTCTTTTAATATTGTAAATGCTGCAATGATTATATTTTTTTCAGGGAACAAACATTTCTAATTACTAACAACTAGAGGCCCAATGCATGAAATTCATGAAAGAGTAGGCCTTCTTTCCCCGCAGCTGCCGGCATCGACTTCCCTCTGGAACCCAGGACCTGAGCTTCCCTTGCAGCCCCACTTTATCCAGGAGGTCATCCGGAAAAATGTCCTGAAGGATGTGTGGTCTAATTAGCATATTATGCCTTCATTATTATACTAGATACCCAGACTGCTGGCTCCCAACTGCTCGCCTGCCTGCCTTTCTGATTGTCCCTAACTGCTTCTACCTGGCAGCTTGATCACCCCTAACCACTCCCCTGCCAACCTGATTGATGTCTAACTGTTTCTCTTCCAGCCTGTTTGCCCCTAACTGCCCTTCCCTAGGGGCCTGGTTACCCCTAACTGCCCTCCCCTGGGGGCCTGGTTACCCCTAACTCCCCTCCTCTGCCAGCCTGGTCACCCCTAAATGCCCTGCCCTGAAGGCTTGATCACCCCCAACTGCCTTCCCTTGCAGGCTTGGTTCCTCCCAACTGCCCTCCCCATGCTGGCCTGATCGCCCACAGCTGCCCTCCCTTACAGGCCTGGTCTTGTTAACAACTTGTTAGCCTGTGGTGGTTTGCAGGCTGGCCACACCCCCAGGTGATCCAAGTGGAGGCCCTGGTATCTGGGATTGATTTTTCTTCTACAACTGAAACTTTGTAGCCTGGAATGGAGCCAAGTCTTTTGCTCGCACAGCCATTGACACTTTGTTGCCTTAAGCAAAGGCCTCGGCCAGTCAGGATGTGTGAAAAGCTTGGCTTCCTCTATCGCTGTGGGAACCTCTTTCCACGTCCCACGTGGTTCAGGGTTCGGGTTCTGAAGGAAGCCGCACTCAAACGAAATGAGAGACTAAAAAATACTAATTTGGCGATATTAAGGGGCCAGGCGGGAGCCTTCCTTTAGTGGAAAGGACTGCCACTTGCTCTGGCCTTTTTCTCCCTTTTATTAAGGCTTTGGGACACACCCCTAGCCTTTAGGCAGGAAATAACAAAAACAGAAATTAACATGAAACAAACAGGTAGAGGCTGCTTCAGCCAACAATGTTTCAACCAAACAGTGCTCTGACCTTTCAGAGCAGTTAAGGTTGACCAGCCTTCTGGTCTCCTGTTTACATCCATTTGGTAAGAACAATGTTTGGTTTCCGACATATCACCAGGGGCAACCCAAGCCTCACTCCTGCTCTCTCTGTGGCCATAACCATCTTGGTTGGGTTAATTTGAATACTCACTCTGATTGGCTGGTGTGCGTGGCTGTGGGTATAGCAGAGGTATGGGCAATTTGCATATTACTTTTTTATTAGGTAGGACTAGTAGCCCCACACATGAATCTATGCACCAGTAACTCTCTGTGGGACCTGGCTGTCCCACACCTGCTGCTAGAGGCTCTCAGTCTGCAGCCGGGCATGGAACAATTGCCTCATCACTTGCCACAGCAATAAAGCAAGCATTCTGCCAGGCTGCCCCCACTGTCCGTTCTAAATGGCCACCCCCCCTGTGACAGGGGGACTCCAGTGGGGCTGAGAGGACTGGGTGCTGTCATCTTGTGGTTATGGGCACCCCCATCTTTGTGATGGGGTAATGGTTAATTTGCATATTATTCTTTTATTAGATAGGATGTGTTAATATATGCATATTAAATATGTGCCTAATAGCATAGTGACATCAGTGTGGAGGAAGTGTGAATGGCAGCTCTGTGTGTATGTGAGTGTACGAGAGTGTGAGTGTGTGTGAGTATATGTGAGTGTATGTGATTGCATGTAGGTAGATGCACTTTACCACGTTTGGGAGCAAATGTCGGTGTGAGTGACTGCATGCACGTGTGTCCATATGTGTGTCAAAATGAGAAAGAGAGTGTTTAAGCCAAAGGTTTCTCAAAGCTGAGGTTATGGGACCAGAGGGATAAATATATAAACAACGATGAAAAATGAGTATTATTTTCTCTCCTTCATGTGAGAAAATGAGAAATCATTTGGGAAGAATTTTCAAACTACAGCCTCTCTCTATGCGCTATTCTTAGAAATTCTGATAACAACTGGTTTGCAGCTCTTTGGGCGATCTGCGGGCTCTGTCACATTTGTGCTATGCTGAATATTCCAGATGTCTGGATATTGATCAAGATGAACTTAGAAAGTGGTGGGTGAGAGGCTTTGTATTCAAACTCAGTTCCTGTCTGGATCTGTGTTGGAAATTACAACCATAGCCAGACTGTAAATTCTGCTCTTTCTCTGAATATTATTCATAATCAGAAAACATGAGCTTTAAGCAACATCCTGGTTCATGGACAAAGAATTGCAAACAGTAGCCTGATAGAATTCCCAGATCTTGTGCAACAATAAAAAATATATGGAAGGGGACTTAACTCCCAGACCTCCCAAACACATGTCCTCCATCACCCCCACCCCCCAGAGGAAAAGTTATTTCCATTTAAAAGGTATTTTGACATTGATTAGCTAAGACGAAAACCCCACGTAACTCAACTTCTTAAAAATGAAGTCAGAGCTAACGGCTCTTCCTGGATTCAGCCAAAGAACTGGTCAGCAAGATCTAAAGGAACATCTGTCTTTTCATATGTATGAACAGTTCTTATTAGAAATCCTATAGGATTCTTGAGATTCATTATGAAAGAAACTCTGTATGATCATTCTGAAGACCATCTGCTTTGGGTTTAGAATCCTCATTTAGTTGGGCTTCTTGGAATGCTGGGTTCAAACACACACACACAAAAAAAAAAAAATTATGGGAAAACTTGTACACTGTTGAGTCCCCCCCCACACACCTCACCCCACCCCACCTTAGATTAATAATGTAGTTGTCTTTCTTTTTCCTCCATCAAAATGTGGTTCAGAAAGAGCTGAAGTTTTTCCACTCCATTTGGATGATTTTCGTCTCTTTGAAGTAACGCTACCTTGGAGCCAGGAACAATTTTGGAGATCTAAAGCTCTGGCTATCAACAGTGGAAAACTTATTTTTATCAGCTCTTTTTTTCCCCTCATTTGATATATTATTGGGTTCTTAGAATATCGGTTGAACGCCATGCAAAGGCATATTTGTCAAGCTGTCAGCACCTTGTGATTAATATGAATGTGGCTGAGAAAAATAAGACCCAGAAAACACAGTTGATATTATTTGGATCTTGAAACCACTGGGGCATTAAAGTCTTTCTTGATGTTGCTGCAAAATGTTAGCAAAGCAATTACATTTTCCACTGTCTCTTCTAAGAGTGCCATCATGGGGAAAACTCAGCAACTTTGTGAGATACAGGGATGCCACTGGAGAAAGTTATTATTGAAAACTGAGAAAGCAATGTCATAATAGAATTGAAGCGACCTCTTCATCTATGTAAAAAAGGCATCAGATGAAGAAAACCAGGGAAAATCTATTTTCCCCCTACATTCTAGTTAAGAGGTCATTTCCAATTGATTTATCGGCGCTACAAGCCCACCCTTCTCCTGCCAAATGCCTGTAAGCATTGAAATAATATTTTCTAGTTGAGAAAAGGATATGACATTTTCCCACTCTCCTATTTTTTAGATATATTTTTATTGATTTCAGACTGAAAAGGAAAGAGAAAGAGATAGAAACATCAATGATGAGACAGAGTGGATCAGCTGCCTCCTGCATGCCCCTCACTGGGAATCAAACTATGGGCTTAATGCCCTGACTGGGAATCAAACTATGACCTCCTACTTCATAGGTTGACACTCAATCACCTGGGCATCCCATATATTCTTTCCTATGTCCTCTCTCATTCTCTATTTTCTGTTATTGAGCCAGTATCCATTATTCCTCCAGGATATAAACTTAAAGCTAGGATAATAAAATAGACAGATTATCCTACCTGTGATCATGAGCCTAAGATTTAGATAAGAAGGTATGAAGAACAAATTCTGCTCTCTAATGCTTATTAACTGTGTGATATCAGGTGAGTTGATCATCTAGGCCAGTGGTCGGCAAACTTATTAGTCCACAGAGCCAAATATCAACAGGACAGCAATTGAAATTTCTTTTGAGAGCCAAAATTTTAAAACTTAACCTTTTTCTAAAGCTACTTTTTCAAAATAGACTCGCCCAGGCCGTGGTATTTTGCGGAAGAGCCACACTCAAGAGGCCAAAGAGCCGCATGTGGCTCGCGAGCCCCAGTTTGCCAATCACCGATCTAAGCATGATGTCAGCTCCTGAATGAAGATGTAGGGTCTATAGCATAATTCTGGTCCGAGAATGAAGCCCGAGTGCACACAAATATGGGTTACATATATCATAGAACACGATTTGTAAGAACTGAAAATTATATGCTGTATTGTTTTGTGTGTATTACTGTTCTCTCTGAAATGAGATTTTTAAGCCCCTCCAAGCAAAACACCAAGTTTATATTTTTCCTACGTTTTGCTAGAGCCCAGTTTTGAGCTTGGGACATAGCAGTGGCCTTTTAGCATTGATGCTTGTTGAGTTGACTTGATTCAATAGTTGAAATAGTTACACTCTTTCTTCATTGGATCCTCTTGAAGCATTACCATTTTATTTTCAACAGTGAGCATACATACTTCCTGCAAAATTCAGTCAAGTAAGGGCAGATACAGCTACATCCTCTTTACTACTTCTGCTTTAGGCATTAATAAACATTAAATAGGACATCTGATCTCATTGTCAATTCTAAACAACCCCTGAATGTACTGGAAGATGCTCTGCAAATACTAAGATGATGCTTATTCTACAAAACCATTTTTTAGACCAAGGACTAAGATTCTTAAGTCTACATGGAACCCTGATTTTGGAAACTTAAGACTCATGGGCCAAGCACACCTCTGATGCTGCCACTTCCAGAATGAAGCAAAGCGTGAAGCTGAGCTGGGAGGCATCCATGTTCTGATGGAAACAAATGACATTGAGATGAGACATGTGGATGATGGGGAAATCAGGTAAAATGTCTAGAAAATATAACATATTTTATATGTACAATCAAAGCTAAAGTTAATGAGAAGGAGTCGGGAAAGGAGTCCTGAGATGCTTGTATAACTCTCTACCTAACTAGGGGTGGGCAATCTTGGATGATTCCTTTGTTTTGGATTATCACTGGGTAGAACAGGGATTTGGACAGGAAAGTAAGAAATACAGGGGATGCGATGATTTCAAGGGTCCTTCCAGCTGTGCCATTCTACTCCAGTACAAGTGTGGGTTTGATAGCAGACTGCATATTATTTTCTTTCTGGATGTGGATCCTCAGTTGCATGGCTCTATTGGTAGGAGGAAAGGATCATCAAATCAGAAAAGAAATCTAAGAATGTTAGAAGCGAGAAAAGAAAGAACAGCTTATTTGTCTGTTACAGTTCATTTCACATGTAGAGGGAGTTAAGATGGGGAAAGTATACCTCAGAAGGTAATTACATGTTGTCTGCAATCAATAGAATGCGCTGGGGAGAGAAACGCTACTTGTATTACACTCAGAATTAGGGGCTTCACATTGCAGCTTGGATTGTCTCTGGTCACAGCAGCTGCAACAATGCTGATGAAACCCCAGCTGACTCCAAAGTCCCAACTCCAGTTGTTTTCTCTTCCAGTCTCTACACTCCGACAGCGGAAAGCATTGGGTCCCAACCACCGTTTAGGTCCTATTCAAACATTGCGATCAGTCACAAAGTGTGTTGGGACTCAGTTGTTGCTATGACTACAGTGGTACCTCGAGATACAAGTGCCCAAACATACGAGATTTTTGAAATATGAGCTGTCAAGCGAGCGATTTTTGCTTTGAAATACGAGCAACATTTGAGATAGGAGTCATCGCGTGGATCAGCCCGTTGCACACGACCCACCAGTTTACCTCAACTCAAGCATCTCATAGTTTCTCACACCTCAAGGTTACGGAACGAATTAAATTCGTATCTCGAGGTACCACTGTATTTATATATCGAAGGGTTAATTTGAAATATTCAAATCAGTGAGGTTGTTCATAACTCCACCTGCTGGCATGATGAAATGATTATAGGGTGAGAGTGGGTGTGATGGAGTTAGATTTAGTGGACTAATAGCTGTGCTTAGCACAGTATTCTCGTAGGACTGTGACACACATGTGCGAGAGTTAGCATGTGTCACAATGAGGAGAGCATGCCAATCACAGGTGCCTCCACTGCTACAGGTTCAGGAAAGACATCTCTACTTGCAGTCCCCGGGTGTCACATTAGCATGTTTCAGATGCCCAGTGTGGGAACCTCAGGGTCATCTTCATTTTCTCCATTGCATAGATCAGTGCTCTCATGATTGTAGGTGGTCGGAACATAGTTCAAAAAAGCTTTGTAAAAGAGTGAATACATACCGGTCTGGGATCCTGAATTACAGCTTCTGAATCAGCTGGGTGGAGGATTCTAACAATATCATCAAATGTTTGCTTCTCTTTTTCCCTCTCTTGACTCTGATCCTCCCTGGGCCAGCTTCATGCTCTGGCAATTGCTGTCCATTTGGAGAATATGGCAAATGGTGGCTCTGGGCTTAAGTCATTCTTACGTTTTCCATAAGAAAAGACAGATTCCCATTCCAGGGGTTCCAGAAGTCCTATGGCAGGCTACACTAGCTGTACAGGAGCACAGGCCTACCACTCAACCTCAACAAGATGGCATGTTCTATTCACCAACCTGGGTCCCATCCCTTCCCTCAATTTGTCCATGTGACTGGGAGCCTTCCTAGTGCATGAGAGAAAGTTGGTGAGCATCAGGGAAGTGACAGATAATGACACATCCATATTTTTTTCTACATGGCAGATAATGAACTAACAGGCCTTTTAGATTTTATATCTTAAATATCCATTGGTCATTTTCTTCTTCAAATTTCATTGCTATTGTATGAGTTGAGGTTCTTATAATCTCTTATTAGTCAGTTACCATAACTTGGTAACTGGTTTCCTGTATCTTTTCAAAATCTGGTCTGTAACCTCGGCACTTTTCTTGACAACCCCATACCAATTCCTTTTTATGTGCATTAACTTTGATATAGACTAACCCAGTAGTCGGCAAACTGCAGTTCACGAGCCACATGCGGATCTTTGGCCCCTTGAGTGTGGCTCTTCCACAAAATACCACGGTTTGGGCGAGTCTATTTTGAAGAAGTAACATTAGAAATTTAAGTATAAAAAATTTGGCTCTCAAAGAAAATTTCAATCATTGTACTTCTGATATTTGGCTCTGTTGACTAATGAGTTTGCCGACTACTGGGCTAACCTATTAATCGTTCTCCAAGCTTATTAATTTTTGATAGTTCCTATCTTTGCACAGACTATTCAGAACCTTTCCTCCTTATCTACCTGTGGAAACCACTGTTTATATGTCAACAAAGACGGATGAGAGACTATTTCCCTTCCTCCATGGTCCTCTGGAAATATTGCAGCTATCTCACCAAGAGAGAAGCCTGCATCTCCTCTATTTTAATCTGGGTGGGCTTGTGACTCATTTATAACCTACAGGATGGGTAGGAGAGATTCTGAGACTTCTGAGCGGAGCTGATAAAAGATGTGGAGCTTCTGCATTGTTAGTGGGGAAACTTGCCGTTGGGGCTCTGAACTGCCACAGGAGGAGACTCAGCTCCATAGAAAGGCCATGTGTGGGTGTTCCAGCTGTCTGCCCACATCAACTGCATGCCAGCACGGGAACACGCCTCCTGATTACTCCGGGCCCCAGCCATCAAGTTATTCCAGTCTTCAAATCTTCCCCGCTGAGGCCTTCCACACGGGAAACTGAGACAAAGGGATCAAATTCCTAAGACACAGAACCAGTAAACGAACGAACTTCTCTTATCCGACCTTCCAATGCTCCTTCTCGCTAAACAATCTACTTTTGGTTTCTGTCCTTTGCAGTGATTTCCACCCATCTATCTTATTGCTCATACTTGCACCTGGCTGAATATTTCTCATCATTCATAATTAAGGGGATACTTTTTCCAGAGAATCTTTACTAAGTGAGTTAGGAAGCATCTTCATCTGAGTCTGTTAGTGCACAGAGCAATTCAATAAGGCTATGTATTAATTTTCTGACTCAAGCAACTTTCCAGGGTACTACCCAGGGAACCAGGGGGCAAATATTTTTAGTTCTTGTGCAGCTATGATATGCCTTATATACTGGAACGCATGTTAATGTTCATTCAGTTGAGAAAAACGATCATGTTGCCATTTCTTCCAAGTACAATATCTCATTTAATGCCTCATCATCATTCTGAAAGATAGGTTATTAGAGCCATTGAGGAATCTCAGAAGACCTTGTGATACCACCATAATGTCTTTCCTCCTGATCATACAAAATCCTTCAGAAACACAGCAAAAACCAAATGAAATCATTACTTTGGCTTTAAGTAGAAAAAAACAAAAAACCTGGTTGGGATGGGCTGTTCACTTTTCAGTCCGTTTTATTTGTTTTTGTCAACTGTTGACTGAGACTTTCACTCACTATGCAAACTTTTCTGATTGTCTTCACCAAATGTATCTCTTGCTAATATATTATCTGACAACTGTATGGACATAAGTTACAGAATCCATTTTTTTTTTATAGTCAACTAAGATGGCCACTAGCTTGCGTGTTAGAAATTGAACCCTCCTTCCTTCTAGACACCCGTGTGTCTAGATTTTTCTGAAAAGCTGAAAAATTGAATTGCAGACCCAGTTTGACTGAACCATTGCCATCATTCTCTTCTCCTTCTAGTCACTATCTATTAAGGGCTAATCCTCTGTCAGGCACCGAGCTAAACATTGTGCAAGTTTAGCTCATGGGAGAGAACCCGATTTACAGCCATTTTATAGAGAATAAAACCAATTCCGTGAGCAAGTCAACAAATCACCCAAGGATATAGCCACTGGGTGTCTACGGTAGAGTTTTAATAAAGATCTCTCAGACCAGAAGTC
The DNA here is from genome assembly GCA_004026805.1 of Lasiurus borealis. NCBI lineage: Eukaryota > Metazoa > Chordata > Mammalia > Chiroptera > Vespertilionidae > Lasiurus > Lasiurus borealis. The sequence goes on from PVJN01012526.1 coordinate 37,065, forward strand.
ATCCGCAAAACCAGTAAGCTCCTCAAATTTGGCTCTAGTTTAACGACTCCATTAAAATCCCATATATTTCAGAACAGGAGGGGCTGGGACCCAGCACACAGAGAGGACTCCACAGATGTTCGGTGACTAAATGAAGCCACAGGGAAGTACCTCCCGTCTAACAGCATTTCTCACACCTTGTGAGTTGCGCCTTATTTTCTTAGGAGAGTCCTAGGCTCTGGGGATGTAAGCAGCTTATTTATGATCACCGTCTTGCTAGGTGGCTGAACAGGGATTAAAACAGATCTCCATCTAAATCCCCGGCCCTTTTGAAAAGCAACTACCTCCTCTCCCCAGGTGCTGGGAGAACAAATGATGTGGAAAATGTGCGATGGAAGCCTCTTCAAAAAAAGCATAATTGGCTATATAAATATAAAGCATGGCGTTTACTACCATCATGCCTGCTTCTCCCCAAAGGCTTTTGCTCTCCCTAATCCAAGTGATTACCCAGCTGCTGTTTGTGGCAGAGAGAAAGGAGGCAGGCCACCCAACGTGGTGGAGAATTGTCTCCAAGACAAACTCTGACGTAGCATTTGGGGACAAGGTTAGAGGGCACTACTGCAGCCGCCATCTTTCAACCCAAGGCATCACTCTCTCATGGACAGAGAGCTTTGCTCTTGAGCAGCTGTATGAGTTCAGGCAGGTGACAGGTACTCCATGAGATGGAATTTCCTCATTCCTAACAGGAGAGCAGTGAGATGCTCGCACAGGCTTATTAGGTGATAACTGATCAGACTAAGAGCAGGACTGGCCGTCAGACTGGTTGGGGTGGAGCCCAATTCTCCCACTCGTGAACTCCTGCTCTGGCATATGACTAACCCTGCCCTTCATCTCAAGTGGGATGATCACAGTGTTCAAGAACAGGGCCGGTAATAACAGCACGAGAAGAGTTAATGGATGGAGAGCGCCAAGAACCATGTCAGGCTGAAACCGGTTTGGCTCAGTGGATAGAGCATCGGCCTGCGGACTGAAAGGTCCCAGGTTCGATTCCGGTCAAGGGCATGAACCTTGATTGCAGGCACATCCCCGGTGGGGGTTGTGTAGGAGACGGCTGATCGATGTCTCTTTCTGTCATTGATGTTTCTAATTCTCCCTCTCCTTTTCTCTCTGTAAAAATCAATAAAATATAGAAAAAAAAAAGAACCATGTCAGCACACTCAGCTCTGATCTAGGTGCTCCCGTGCGGTGGGCTCTGGAGGATTTCAAATGACCTTACATATAGGTGACACCGGCACCGTGCGTGACACCACCCCTAGACGCAGTGGCTTGCAGATTCCACATTCTGCAGGCGTTGGCATGAGCCCTGTGTATCTCATCTTCACAGGGATCCTCATAGGATGCCGTCCTCCTCTGTGGAGCTCACCTGTCACCTCCGCCAGACGTCAGGGGACTCCCGCCTCAGTCAGACTTCTACTCCGTCTGGCTGCCTGCTGTCTCCCTCAGGCTCCCGAGGGGACATGGTGAGCAGAGCTTCACTGCGCACCTGAGCACAACCTGAGCCTTCCCCTCCCTGGGACCCTGCGGCTGTCTCTTCCTGGATACAGGGGCTGTCTCATCCTGGCTGCAGGGGCAGTGCGTGCAGACATTATGAAGATCCCTTCAGTTACGGGTATGCATTCATTCCCAAATGGGTCCCTCTGAACGCTGAGCTACAGACAGCTACTGGCAGTGTGTCCGGTATTTTGTTGTGTATTTGTTGTTGTTATTGTTGTTGTTGTTTTTAATGTCACAGTTAAGTGAGATCTATAAATACTGCAGAGTTCATTTTCTTTTTCAAGATACACAAGTCATACCAATATTTTACCTTCTGAAAAATCTGGCAGAAATCTTGCAGCATTTTCCAAACGTAAATGGCTCATGATTCCCATGTTTTTGTTGTGATAGCACTTAGGTAACTTACTTTATTTTTATTAATGAGACTATTATAGATGTCCCCATTTCCCCCCGCCTCTGCCCACCTCTATCCAGCCCCACCTTCACCCCATTTCTGGCCATCAACACACATTTGTCTGTCTCTGTGTTGTGTATATCTGCCGTTGTTGTTTTTTGGTTAATCTCTTCACCTTTATTCATCCAATCCTTCCACTCCCTCTCTTCTAATAGCTCTTAGTCCGTTCCATGTACCCATGCCTCTGTTTCCATTTTGCTCATTATATTCCACTTGGGAGTGGGATCATATGGGCTTGCCTTTTTCTGATGGGCTTATTTCACTTAGCATAATACTCTCTGGTTCTGTAGCACACACACAAAAAACATATTTTTCATATGTATGAAAGTGGGTAGGTATCCTATATAAATATATTGAAATGTATACGGAATTGGAAAAAGAATATAAATTTGAGATGGATGACCCCACTCTAAGATCATCAATATGTTTATGGAGGAAGTGATAGGGCTACGTAGCACCATATAAGGTAGAGCTTTAACGGCAAATGGGGATAATTTTTCTTAATGGCTGTTTCATGATATTGGATTGTCCTATCTCAACTCTCCCACTTAAAGGGTGCAAAAACAAGACTCATGTAATACTTTAAACAATAAAGAATTTTAAAAACTTTGCTCTTTGTTTTAAAACATTATTTCCCAAGTTTATAGTGTCAAATTAACATCTCTTTGCTTCAAACATGATACTTCTGCAGCATCTGACTTGCAGGTCTCACAGATATCCCCAGGGGTGTCCGAGAAGAAAAGATGGCCACGTTTTACCAGCTGCCACTCCTGCACAGTTTCTTCAGATGAAGGCCCCTCAGGAATTGTTCTATCAGGTGAAGATCACAGCCATGTTCTGACTATCATTGATTCATGCAGTGACTTTCAGGACTGCGATTTCTGTCACCTCTTCCTCCTCCGTGGTCTCTTCTAGTAGACGTACAGGATACTGAGTAAAGGGTCTGGCCAGAGCTCTCATCACCAGGAGCAGCATCAGGGTAGAAGATGCAGGATGAAGAGCTGGGATCACTCTCTTCCAGATTCTTCTTTCTTGGGCCATCTCAGAGAATATTGGATTGTTCTCACTTCCCCATGGAACCTCTTTTGAGAAATGCCACCCTGGAGACCAGCCAAGCTCAGGCTTCTGCAAGCAAGTAATGATGCATCTTTTCTCTGACACCCACCACAGCATTCAGCACCTTCCAAATGGACAGCTCACAGAGTCCAGCTTTGCACTGTGGACTCAGGAGAATAGGACCAAGCACATCTCACAAAAACAAAACAAAACAAGCAAACAAACAAAGAAAGAATAAAACAACAATAAAAGATTCTTTTACTCCTCCCACCAACATTGCATTATCTTTACGGGACCCATTTCCATGCCTTTGGCTCTTCAACTACTATTGTATGCATGCCAGTTAATGAACGTCAGTCATTTTAACCAATTTCAGCAAATTTCCACAGCGAGTAAGACTTTCTACAGAAGAAGGAGACCTTGGATTTCATTTATTTATTAAAAATGTGCTATTCTGTCAGGAACTGATGAATGGTCTATAAAATTAAAATGTAAAAAAAAGAGGAAGGAGTAAGGTGGGAAGGTCTGAGTAGATAAATTGAGATCAAGTTCTCATGGAAAAATGAAGAGATTAATAATAAGCCTAACAGATAAAAAAACCACAGTAGAAGTTACTCATAAATGTATGGAAAGTGTTGTGAACTGAATATTTGTGTCTCCTCAAAGTTCAGAAGCTGCAGCCCTAATCCTCGATGCAATGCTAGTCAGAGGCAGGGCCTTTGGGAGATGGTGATCATATCATGAGAATGGAACCCTCGTGCATGGTTGAGTGCCCGGAGGTGTTGCTGCTAGCTTCTCGTGGGTAAAGTCTGATAAACATCCTCATGCATAGGACAGCCCTCCTCACAAATTACCATCTAGCCCAAAAGGTCAACCACGCTGAGACTTAGAATCTCTGCTTAGCTCTCTCCGCTGTGTAACTCATATTTTATTAACTTCAGCACAATTCAGAAAAGGAAAGCAACATTAGGGAAATCTTAATCAAGGAAAATATGTGGCCTATGATTTCACTGGGAGGCAATGACAGTGCAGTGTTAAGACTTCTACTTTCACACTCTGTGTCTGAAATTAAAAATTATCTTTTCATTAGGCAGCATACTTCACTGGTTTTCAAAGTGTGTGAGGGAGAGGCTCTGAATAAGACAAGGCTGCACTCAAATTCTAGCTCTGACACTCACTAGGTATAAGACTCTAGGAAAGTCCCTCAACCCCACTAGGGATCTATTTCCTCACCTATAATGTCAGATTCATAATATGGAATTGTTTTAAGGATTATATGAAAATGTATTTAAAATAATGAGCATATATGTCTAAAATATAATAAATATTAAATATTGTGCTTTAAAAAAGAAAAGGACATGAGAGAGAGGGTATCTCTCTACCATATAAAGACCCACTGAGAAGTCAGCCACCTGCAAATCGGGAAGTGGGCTCTCACCAGACATCAAATCTGCCAGCATTTTGACCTTGGACTTCCAGCCTCCAGAACAGTGAGAAATAAACATTGTTCAAGCCACCCAACCCATACTATGTTGCTTTAGCAGCCAGAGCTGACTATGACAACAGGGGTCATGTAGTCCTGAGCGTCCTTTGCTATACTTGCAGCCCTGAACATGCAGGTCCAGAGCAAGAAAAGATTGAACTTAGAATGAATTCGTATTTGGAGTATTTTCTAAATTTAATTATATCATGTATTTCATTCATTGTGCATCATTACACCCAAAATAATTTTCCATTCATTGCTCTGTATTTGGTTATCAAAAGTGCTGTGGACCAGGCTGATGCTATTAACACCCAAGGTCATGCCATCTCAGTGGCACAGTCAGAACTGAGTCAAAATGCTCATCTTTACACCACGGTCATCCTCAATCTAAGTTTCTTATCTAGAATCGAATCCCAATCACGGACATGACACTACACTCCTATTGGTGTATGTAAAAACAAACATATAAACAGATTGAATTACTTGACTAAGGAAGCACTTATTCAAGTAACTTGAATTGTTTGGAATGCTGCCTCTTTCTCCTCGACGGAGACACATCAATGACAATCTACCAACTTTCCCAGCAGAGCATGCCTCCTTATTTTGTTTCACCTCAAAGCAGCAACAAACTGATTTTCTATTATAATTTACTTTTGAACAGAGTGGGGAAATCCTCCTGTGAACAGCTCTGGAAAACAGGAATCGAAGCTTTGATTAGGAGCCGGTTGATTTTATGTTGCGGTGGTATAAATGAATCTCTCCGCGTTCAGAGAGGCCTGTCCCCACAGGATCTTAGCTTTTGGGTACTTCAAAGAACAGCCCCTAAGTCCGGAGAAGCTGTAGAGATTCAGCATTAAACACTGAAAAGTAATAGCTTTGGCTACATGCAATTATAAGGAGGTTTGGGGGTCACACTGGCTCTTTTCATAGTTTTATATAGAATCAAAGAGTTTCAGAAGACTAAGTACTTAGCATTTCCCTTTGTCCTAAGTTCGTATCTGCAGAAAGAATGCACCTTTCTTATTTCCCTGCCCCGACCCTCTCCTCATTTGGCTTACTCTTACTCATTCATTAAGACATTGATTAACTTTTCTTTCTTAGAAAAAAATTACTTTATACATTTTCCACTTCTCAACACTCAGCGGATATTATATGTTGAACCCTCCCTTCATCCCCTGGTGTCACTGTAGCTTCTGCACATACATCCTGTTGTCATACATCCACCCGATTGCTAACTGTTCACTTCACTCTCTCCCAGTCCGTGAGAACAGAAGTGAAGGCATTGAAATCTCTGTTATTTCCAGTGATTGACAGAATACTCGATACCTAGTAAAGTTAGGACATATTTATTGATAGATGATGAATGAATGAGGGAATATCTCCTTTAATCTCGAGAACTACTATTCAAGATAGATAACAGAGCTTAATGTTTTGAGTTCTGAAAGCTGAGGATAAGATAGCTGAGCTCATACAGTGATTATACAAACAATAAATTGCAGGGATCAAATTAAAATTCAAGCTTTTCTTATTTCAAATCTATCTCTACCTAGTAGGGGCAAATTAAACTTTGGGGAAAAAATACAGTTAAGATTGCAGATTCTTATACAATTATAGAGTATCTTTAAGCAAATGTAGCTTAAAGATACTCTATTTTTTTTAATGGCACAAGGTTTGACAACCAAGAAAACTCTGGAAGAGGTGTCTCAGGAATAGTACTTTACCAAAATGAAGAAGCAATCTAAAAACTACCTAAGAGCTAAAGAAAACAGCTGAAGCTGGTTTTGTTCAGTGGATAGAGCGTCGGCCTGTGGACTGAAAGGTCCCAGGTTCGATTCCAGTCAAGGGGCATGTATCTTGGTTGAGGGCACATCCCCATCCCCAATGGGGGCATGCAGGAGGTGGCTGATCAATGTCTCTCTCTCATCAATGTTTCTAACTCTCTATCCCTCTCCCTTCCTCTCTGTAAAAAATCAATGAAATATATTAGAGAGAGAGAGAGAGAGAGAGAGAGAGAGAGAGAGAGAGAGAGAGAAGAAAACAACCCAGCAGGATTCGGAGGACTATGACCCAGGGTTTAAAAAAATGGGAAAGGATGTAGATAGCAAAGCCAAAGCATTCTGGGAATAGGCCTGGTGATTTCAAAGCAGCTTTGGTTTGGGAATGAGTTATGGTCAATTGGGCCCTGATTTTGGCAGAGAAACTCTCTGATCCATAGGACCAGGGCTCTCATCCCAAGTTCAACAGACCACTCACCTGTCACATTTGGCAGGTGAGCTCCCCTGGAATATTTATTCATGATGCTCCTAAGACATTGAGTATTTAAGTGAGATCCAGCTCCTTTACAACTGACTTTTTACCAACTATTTTGAAGAATAGAATGACATCACACTTTAAAAAACAGAAATAAAATTAGCCTGTATAATAATGGTGACTATCTGTATTGTGTCCCTCCCCCAATACAGCCTTGAGACGGTAACTGTTGGTTTTATGGAGTATATAAAAGAAGATACGGTCTTCATTTGTTTTCTGTGTCAGTAACTTGAGTGTACTAGGATGATGAGGGACATGATGTTGGCACTTTTGGAGTTGAATACCAGCTCTGGCATGTCTCTTAGTTTCTCAATTCTTAACCTGAATTATGGGAATCCTGTTTGCCCAGGTGACAGACAGGACTGAATGTGGCAACACAAGATGACAATGCCTAAAGGCATTCTCTGCAGGAGGACCACAGAGCTGTTGTCAGCTTTCTGATTTCAATACCATATTTACCAGATGTGTGACTTTGGGCCACTTACAAATCAATCTCACTCTCATTGATTCTCATCTATGAGGCAGGAAAAAAAAATACTGTCACCTACTGTTGTTGTGAAAAGTAAACAATTTAATATATGCGAAATTCTTAGGATGACTAACATAACCAGTGCTCTCAAAGCAGTACTTTTTTTCTTCATCTTTGACAGTTTTTTCAACCAGAAAAATAGGGATTAAAATGTCTATTATAAAAGGTAATTTTAAGAATTGGAGTTCCTGCCCTGGCCAGGTAATTCAGGTCATTGGAGTGTCATCGTGATACACCAACGTTAGGGGTTTGATCCCAAGTGAAGGCACATACACGAATCTATCAATGAATGCATAAATAAGTGGACCAACAAATCTATGCCTCTTTCTCTCTCTCTCTCTCTCTCTCTCGTCAATCAATAAATTTTAAATATTTTAAAGTTTATATTTATAATGAATAAAAGAATGAGTTCCTGCTGAAACTGGTTTGGCTCAGTGGATAGAGCGTCGGCCTGCAGACTGAAAGGTCCCGGGTTCAATTCCGGTCAAGGGCATGTATCCTGGTTGTGGGCACATCCCTAGTGGGGGGCGTGCAGGAGGCAGCTGATCCATGTCTCTCTCTCTTATCGATGTTTCTAACTCTCTATCCCTCTCCCTTCCTCTCTGTAAGAAATCAATAAAATATGAATTTTAAAAAAAAATGAGTTCCTTACTAATCATGTCTAAATTGTACAGAAGTGTTAGTTGTTGCTACCATTTCTGTGGTATGAAATGCTAATTCTCTCTCTTTCCTTGTGCTTTTCTTAAAGAGTGAACAGACAGCAGCACTCACATCCAGTAACCTCAGGGTTAGTGTTTCTTCCCAACTGCTTGACAGGACAGTGCACGTGGACTTAAGCCACCTGAGTGAAGGCCCACAACGCTCATGCTCATCCCTGCATCCAGAGGTAGCATGTCTCAGAAATCGACTAGAGCAGTGGTCGGCAAACTCATTAGTCAACAGAGCGGCAAATTGGGGCTCACGAGGCTGTCTGAATAGTTCCTGCCAAACCGGTTTCGGCAGGAACTCATTCTTTTATTCAATATAAATATAAACTTTAAAATACTTTAAATTTATTGATTGACCAGAGAGAGAGAGGCATAGATTTGTTGTTCCACTTATTTATGCATTCATTGATTGATTCATTTATGTGCCTTCACTTGGGATCAAACCCCTAACCTTGGTGTATCACGATGACACTCCAATAACCTGGACTAGAGGCTGTCTGAATAGCTGAAAGCTCCCCCAGGCTCCCAGACCCTTTCTGAGAAACCTTGTGATTGCAGCAGAAATGAAATGGAGGTGAGTAATGAATTCAGGGAAGCGGTTGGTAGCTCCGTGGTCATAGAGAGTACATGGTTTTCCTTTATGTCACTTTTATATATATATATGTTTTGAGGAAAATGACAATTAAATGGTAGAGGAAACTACCATTTTCTAGTTTGGAGCCAGAAAACCTGCGCTGTAGGTCTGTATCTACCAATTGTATTTGTGTCATGGAGGCAACTCATGTGACATTCCTGGATCCCCATCACTCCCCTTAATATGCAAAATGGGGAAAATGGCTACTCCTCCAAAGTGAATGTTATATATAATAATCATATTAAATCATTATCATTATTTACTAACTAGAGGCTCGGTGCATAAAATTTGTGCACAGATGAGGTCCCTAGGCCTGGCTGGTGATCAGGGCCAATCAGGTTCCCCACCTCCCCACCTCCTCCTTCTCCTTTCCTCTTCTTCCTCCTTTCCCCTTTCTCCTTTCCTCACCCCCCTCCTTTCCCCTTCTTCCTTTCCTAACTAATTTAGGGTAAATTAATTTCAAGTTTTTAGCAGCTTTCCATGCATACCGGTAATGAGCTACTTACAATGATATCACCCCTTCAGCCAAGTGGGTCTGGTAGGACCAGTGCTTGCCAAGCTTCATAAGCAGCTCATTGTTAAACTCCTTAAAACTCATACATTTCCATTTAGAAATATCATTTTCTACTTTAGCATTTTCAGATTTATTTCAATTAATTCCCCTCGCAGTCCTCAGCCATAAGCAAAATTATTAACTCTGTGTGCTAGTTTACTCTGGCTTCCATAACAAAATTCCATGTAGACTGCATGCCTAAAACAACATAAATTCACTTCCCCAAGTTCCGGAGGCTGGAAGTCAGTGACCGGGTGCCATCATGGTTGGGTTTGGTGAGAGCTCTCTTCCTGACCTGTAGATAACCGCCTTCTTGCTGTATTCTCATATCATGGAGAAAAAGAGAGCTCTCTGATCCTCTTTCTTTAGAAGCACTAATTCTACCATGAGTTCCATCCTCACAACTTTTCTTAATTACTTTTCTTAATTACAGATAGTCTTAATTAATTCCCAAAGACCCCACCTCCAAATACATACCATCACACGGGACTGGGACTCTGGGGTTTAGGGTTTTAGCATATGGATTTGTAAGGGTACATTGATCCAGAACTTCTTATGCTCCCTCTGAGGAGTCTCAGGCTCAGACAGAGAAACTTACTTGTCCAGGTGGGTTGACCAAGTGCAACCAAAAAGGGGTGAAACTATAACTTAACGGAATCCTTTCAATTCCAAATTCTACAATCTTGTCAGGGAAGCCAGCTTTCTCTATCCCTCCCTCCAAAGATTCTATTATCCCTAATTCTACTTTTATTATTTCTTCCTGGTCTTCTTCCAATGAAATTAGATCAGTATTCCTCAACTGAAGGTAATCTTTCCCCACAGGGAACACTTGGCAATGTCTGGAGTCATCTTTGCTTGTCACAACTCAGGGTAAGTGCTAAAGTACGGGGCTGCTGCTGAACAGCCCCCAATACACAAGACAGTTCCCCACCACAAAGCATCATCTAGCCCCAAATATCAATGGTGCCAAAGTGTTACATGAAACCATCACTGCACATCTTGATTTCAGGAGCTGGGCTTTTTGACTTGGCAGATGGAGGTAACAGGATTTCTAACCATCTTCTGTGATCTGGATTCTCAGTCACTGTCCAGTATAAGAAAAGCCCAGATCTGAGCTCTGATTTTAACTTAATCAGAATTGTTGTTGTACAACTTAATGTAATGTTGAAAATATCTATTCTTCAAAGTCCTGTTTATAAAGTGAGATGATAAGGCAGCTGTCTTTAAACTCTGTATGCCTAGGATGAAAAGAGAGGAGGGGGAGGATATGAGGAGGAGGGGATAATATTTAAAATAAAAAGAGGAGAAAAGAAGAAAATGTGAAGTGTGAAAGAATGTAGATTTGGGAGCCAAGAGTTCTAATTCTTTTCCCACCAGTTACCATAAATATGGTGGACAGTTAAAGTAGCAATAACATTAGTTATTAAGAGTAATACCAGTTAATAATACTATATAATTATCTACATTAATAATACTTAAAATTTTATTTCTTTATTTATAGGATTATGAATTTATTATTCTCTTTATTATAATGATGATATACTATGGAATAAAAACAAGTTAATGATAATAATATTAGCTAATATTTATTGAACACTTATGTGTAAGAATATTTATTTTAGTGATGAGTCAGCTGAGGCTTAGACATGTTAACTAATTCATCAGGATCACATCTCTAGTAAAGATTGACAACACTGAGATTCAAATTCATGTCTGTTTATTCAGGAGCTCTCATTGTCTTCTCCCATTTGTGCTGAATATTTCACAGATGATGTTTGATAAAGAGTGGATTTGATCAAGGTCCAGTCGGAAGGTATTGAGACTAGGAAATTGTTAGCAAGTGGAATGTGTTAAGGGTCAAGGCAGCCAGGTCAAGGGGAGTTGCTGACTCATGCAAGGGCACCGGGGCTGTTATTATGTGGCATTGACTGCTTGGCCATGGACGGGGGGAAGGTGACCTGTGTAGAGAAAGGGAGCACGTAGGACCAGAAACTTTCAAAAGGACCTGATTAAATGTCCTAGTGGATGAAACAGCCCCCGCTGGCAGGCCCACAGCAGTGAGACACTCCGATGCTGTGAACTGTAAATGCTCCATCAGTCTTTCTCCAGGGAACATTCTGTGTGACCAGCTCTTTACAGGACATCTTCTGTCTCATCTTCAGAAAACACTCTCTGAGTTGGGCTCCCAGGTCTCTGGTTAATTAAACATCTAAGGGGGTGACACTCCTCACAGGGCGGCACATTTCCTTTAAACCACGAGACCATTGTTCCCTCCCCACCAGGTACAGCTGGCCTAGAAAGAGCCCACGTTGTCCCAAATGCTGCGCCTATTTATTAAGCAACCTATTTTCTGCTCCAGGTCAGCCAACAATGGAGGCGCTGGCCCAGAAACAGCGGTGATGTCTGAGTGGCGAAGGGAGTTAAGTAATCGGTGAAGCCATTATGACAGAAGGAAAGGGCGGCTTTGTGAAATGGGTGGAATTCAAGGGTGGGGGTGCTCACACACTGAGGAGTGCTATTGTCCTATTTATTGAATCCTGATAGGGTTATGGGTCTCGACTCTCCTCCAGGAGGCCAGTCCGCACTTGGCTTCCAAGCTCACACTCAGTGCTCAGCTCTTAAAAAGTTGGAATGTCGTGACCTTGGTGGTGTGAGGGTTGAACTGTGAAGACTTGGAATTCTCTTGGACCCACCTCACTAATCCTTCTCCCTCTTCTGATCCTTGACTCAAGGCTGCACCTGTCTCTAATGAACTGCCTCCTAAATTCTTTGGTCATCTCACCCAACCATCCACTTTTCTTCTCTCCTGTCATCACCGGCTTGCCTTATCTCCACCCGCATCCTCTTCCAATATTGACCACACTGGTTCCTTCCCTGGGAAACAATTTTCTGCTTGGGTGTAATTAAGACAGATTGATAATGACAGAACAATTTGGAGTCTTTTTCTTACTGTACTGTGTAGAAGGCAATCATAACTTTTCATGGATAAAGTGGTGTTCAATCTTTTCACTGGTGAAAAACCCTATTATAGGCATAAACCCACGATGTATTTGCTTGCCCTGAGTCTGAAGACTGCCAGGGGCAGAACAAAAATATAGAGGAAATATTTTTTTATTCAAGGACTTCACACTGCACTGAGGGTATTTCTTAGACTTAGGTAGTCCAAGGACAAAAAGACAGAGAATAAAGGTTGTGTTATCAAGTCAGTTATCACTGTGGTCAATGGAGCATATATCCTTTGAGAAACTTGGAGTGAACCAGTATAAAACAGGTGTTTCTGAGTTATCTAAATAAGAATAGAGGAGCTGGAACATGTATGCACCAACTCCTTGTTAATGGGTTACATGTGGGCATTCCTCCCTGGTCCAATTTCCTGCCCCTGGGGAGAAAGCACTTGGGTGAGGACATGAAGGTGCTGATCTTGGAAGCTGGGTTGGCGTGCACTGAAATGGTCAAGGCAAGGGGATACGGGCTGGCCACAGTGGCGTTGGCCACAAACCCTCGATATAAATGATCTGGAAGAAAGAACCGACTTCTACTAAATTCTTCATGCAAAACAGACTTCTGTTAGTGCTTTATATGTTGTCTCCTGCAATTTAATCTTTACAATAGTTCTTGAAAAGTGCCATCAATATTCTCTGTCACTTTCAGAGCCCCAGAGCTCCTAAAATTCCCTGATGTAATCACATAGTGAAGTTGGGGCATGCCCTGGGTTCATTTGCAGGGGCCCCAAACCCCTGATTTTGTCCCACATTTCAAGGAATGCAAGCACTAGCCTTTCTCCCACTCTAATAGAAATTGTTTCAAATCCACAGATTGAAAAGTGACCGAAGAAACAGAGAACAAGAGGAGAGGTAAGCATCCCAGTGTGAGGCTGAAAGGAAGATCTAGAATCAACAAGCTCATCTTTTCCTTAAAGGGAAGAAAATGCCCTTTAATGAGAGCTATGGATGCACAAAATTGCGCAATGCTCTAGATATGAGCTGGGACATAGAAAGATGGCTGCGTGGACATCCATTTGTAGAGGAAAAGAGAAGTGGTTTATTCCTACTCTGTACCATCAGGATCAGCTGAAGGATGAACCAAGAAGAAGTAGGTTGTGTTTTTAGAAGGGGAGCTGGGAGCAGGACAGAGAGCTGCAGTATGACTCTGAGCTCAGTCCAGGAGCAAATTAACCAAAGGTCCTAGAGAAGAGGAGGCTGGAAGAGTGAAGCGCAATCCACTGACAGGAGCGTCAGAGCTATGCGCCATCAACAATGCCAGCTCTGTCTTCAGCCGCAGGATGAATGCGCTGACATTTGATCAATGAGACAGGGAGTGATAGGTCCTTCCTCCAAGGAGGATGGAAATCTCAAGCACTCACTTACTTCCCACCCCTCAAACTCCAAGGGTATGAGTTCCAGCAAAAAAACAAGGATCCTAGGAAGAAACAGAATGATGGACGAATTGCATCAAACGCATGGGGGTCAGTGCAAAAGGTTTCCTCTAATGATTAAGTCTTTGCGCTTTCCAAGGAACACTCACAGAGCACGGGGATCCTTATTAGAACTGCAGAAGGGAATTTTATTCTCTCTCTCTCTCTCTCTCTCTCTCTCTCTCTCTCTATATATATATATATATATATATATCCTCTGCACTGGGTGTGTGGCTTTGGCCACATTGCTATATATATATCCTCTCATCCCCTTAACCCCTCAGCTGACCTCTCCTGCTGGCCTGGTAACCTCCAACTGTCTTCCCCTGCAGGCCTGCCCCCCCCC
>PVJN01012527.1:0-51043 GCA_004026805.1 Lasiurus borealis
AGAGTCACACCATATTGTTCCTATTACATTTGGAAACTGTCTGAAGTGATTTGGTAATTAAAAAACAGAACTTCGAAATCTAGCCGTATCTTCTCGTAGACGTGGAGGATCTTTTGTTTATGTCTTCTAGGACTTTTTAAGATAGAGGGGTTCCCTTGAGTTTTATGATACAGAGACTCTGAGTAATGCCTTTAGAATACATACATGCCTGTATATGAAAACTCACCGAATGCTTGCATGCCATAGATTAGAAAGACATCTGTCTAAGTCAAATAACACAGTAGAATAAAAAGTATAAAGATATAGATTAGAGCTGAAATGGACTTCAAACCTGACCTGTTTTACCTTCAAGCCCATTTTCCAAATGTGAAGACCCAGATGAGTCAAGTCAAGCAATTGGCGTGGGAATGGTCAAAAGTCAGAACTGAATCTCTGGGTCCATAAGTTTCCCTCCGCTTCCAAAATCTTGTCTCTCTCGGTTTCTCTCAAAAGACACAGACGTATCATATTTTCCAGCATTTTAGGCAACTAGCCATATAAGATGACCCCCAAGTTTTCCAGTTAAAATATAGAGTTGGAAATATACTCACCTTATAAGATGACACCCTGCGTATAAGACAACCCCGGACTTTTGAGAAGATTTTCCTGAGTTAAAAAGTTGTCTTATAGTCCAGAAAATATAGTAACTAAAAGAGCTCTGAAGTGATCCACTAGCATCTGCCTTTGCTAACGATGAACTTCCTGGGAAAAGAGTTCAGGCCTCCTTTCCTCTCTGATGGTCATGAACTTGGAATTCCTAACAGGATGCCTTGTTATTCAGCAGCCAATCTCAAGGACCTGCTCCTGGGAGCTGGACCGACGCCCTCTATTTGCTGGTGTGGAAACTGCATCTGTAAACTCAGATCCGCACACCGCCTCCGGGCAGATGCACTAACCAACCCACTAACCGACCTCCTGGTGGCTACACTAAGGGCCGCGTACGACCTGGGGTCCAACCCGCAGAGGTCAGCTCCACAAATACAATGCCCCTCCAGCGGAGTCAGGCTGTGTCCGAGGCTGGGCGAGATAAAATACATAAAGACACGCACCTGCCCAGCAGCCGGGGAAGGTGCGTTTTGTGCAAAGGACCATGAGTCTGTAGATCGAAGGTCAGCACACTTCTGGTAGAGAACCTCCCAGTGGCTATTTTCTGCTTTCCCGCCCTCAGCTTGTGTCACCAGTGGACAGCTCTGCTGTGGTTGCTTCAGGATCGCTGATGTGGACAACAGGCAAGGGAATGGGCAGGCCGTGGGCCAATAAAACTTTATTGAGAAACACTAAATGTCCATGTCTTATCGTTTTCATGGGTTGTGAAATACACATTTACATTTTCTGACCATAAACCTTCCTTGGTGTATGGGCTGCGCACCCAGACAGTCGGCTGAATTTGGCCCCCGGGGGTTGAGTTTGCTGACCCTCTTGAGCTGGGACAGTACCCACTCCCCCACGGTTGGGGGAAGACCAATATAGCAGAGAGGTCAAGGTTATGGGCCCTGAAGGGGCAGGAGGGATTGTTGGAGGAATGGCCTTCGGGTGCAGCTCTCGGGGTGGGCTGGGCCAAATCGTAAACGGAATTTGAATGCCTGGCTACGTCACTAGGGGCTGGGATGAAGGATGTGGTATAGGAATAGCGGGTATGGGGCATTCCAGGGACCCTGCCCTCCTGGGGAGGACAGCCTGGATGTACAGCAAGGGTGTCAGACTAGGCCAGGGAACAGGACTTGCCAGAATCAGTTCTTTAATGGATGCAAATGTGTTGAGCAGGAAGCTCAACAAATTGCTAAACAGGTTTGAGCAAACCTCCCAAGTCTAGAGAGACAACTGGTCAAAAAGGACACTCATACTCCGGGGATGGGATTCCTGGCTACAGGACAGTGCACCCAGAGATACTGTATTCACAGGCCACAGAGAGAAGCACAGAGAGGGCGAGGGCTTGGCCTGAGGCCACACAGCCAGTTCCTGATCTGTCGCAGACACCCATGCCTGGCTGCCCTTGACCTGCACGCCCGCACCTGCTAAGGCAGAAATCAAAGGCGAACATACATGGGGAGCCTTCGGTGGGCTCCAGAGGAAGACACGATGGTGAGGCTTAGCCTGAATCTCTCCACATGTGCTTCTGCTCCCACGTCCATCACCCCCAGAAGACCCGAGATCTGCACGGGGAGAGCTGGGTCCCCTTCATTCCTGCGACCCCGGGACCTAAGACCCAGCCTGGCCCAGAGCCACTAGACAAGAAACGTCGGAGTGAACGAGAAGTCGCTGCGTTGTCACAGGCTTTTACGAAGAGATGACGCAAGACCACAATGCCACCATCCTCCCGCCCTCATGAATTTTTCACGTATTTTCACCGCGTGGTACCATCTCTGCCCTGGCCGTCAAGCTGTGGATGAGGGACCACACACAGTAATAGACGATGACACCGCGATAACAGAGGATAAAACGGGGAAACGGGTCCTATTACTGCCTCCGGGGAACCAGAAGTCAGGGTCACGTCTTCCAGATTAGGAATTAGATTAGAAAATGGACAACGTGATAACTGTTAGCAAACACGCTCTTCAGCGAGACGGCGGAGTGTGAAGGCCAGGCGGCGCGTCTATGGCCACAGGATAGATCCGGTGTTTTGTGATGATGCTTGTACTATAGAAAGCACTGGGGAGGAGCTTGGGGAGGAGGGAAGATGGTCTAGACGTTTGAATCAGAAAGTGTGCTTTGCCGAAACTGGTCTGGCTCTGTGCATAGAGCGTCAGCCTACAGACTGAAGGGTCCCAGGTTCGATTCCGGTCAAGGGCATATACCTTGGTGGTGGGCACATCCCCAGAAGGAGGTGGCTGATCGATGTCTCTCTCTCATCGATGTTTCTCACTCTCTGTCCCTCTCCCTTCCTCTCTGTAAAAAAATAATTAAAATATATTAAACAAGAAAGAAAGAAAGTGGGCTTTATCATTGACTTCAAACCTAATCCCGGGGGGCGGGGGTCCCTTTCAAAATGTGTACGTATCCAAGGAGCCCCTTTTCTCTCTTTTACCAAAGTCACAGAGGCACGGCTGAAAGTTTCCACCTGTGTCCAAATCCCCGCCTTGTATGTGGCAGCCGTGGTGCCGGAAAGCCGCACACCGGGGACGGGCAGAGACAGCGGAGCCCCATTGCTTCTCTGAGTTGTAAGCGATGAGCATGCTCGGATGTTTGCTCGCACATCGGGTTTTTACACCGCTCGGCCGCCACACGCAGTTGCACGTGATGCTGAAATGCATTTCCCACCGTGGGTCTCTGCGTAGCGTGCAAACCCGATTAAGTTCTCGTGGGTGAAATGGGATATTTGTCCCATGTAACGCAAGTCCCATAGGACTGACGGTAGTAACAGCACAGAGGGCCGGCTTGTTCCTGGTTCAAAATGGGAGTGTGAGGAGTTGTGAACAGAGGCAACTTGATGGAGCCCCTGGGTCAGAGGTCACCAGGCCACAGAGCTGAGAGAGAGGAATGGGGCAAAAACGCTCCACATGGGGTCCCCCGACGATCGCCAGAATCCAGGGGACTGGGCGTGGGGGTCCAAAGCCAAACTCCTAGCCGGATGCCAGGTTCTCGTGCAATCCTGCCAGCAGCCCATTTTACAGAGGGAGGGAAGAAAGGAGGGAGTGAGACTGGGGGAGTTTGGGGGGCTTTGCCAGGACCTCATTGCCCTACGCAGCAGAGGGACAGTCTTTACGGCAGCCGAATGGCTACCCTGAAGGGTCCCTCCCCAGGCCCCCAGCGTGACCTCCTGCCTGCACATCAGCAGCCCCAGAGCGGTTCTCAGAATGGGTGCTACCCTCGCTGCAGGGATGGGGCCAGTGTGCACAGAATCATCCTGGGGCCTCGTAACTGCCGCCCCCTTCCAGTGTGGGGGTGCCCTCTCCCCTCAGGCCCTCAACCTTGTGAACAGGTGGGAGATGCCTGCTGGAAGTCCCCAATGCAGAGCCCTCTGCTGAGGCGAGTCCTCAGTGTCCCGCTCATGGCAGCAGGGGTGCCCTGCCGAGGGGCCCCGCAGCCGGGCCAGGGCGTGGGCAGAGCCGCAGGAGCCAGTGTCTCTGTCCTCACCGTCCTCCATGGGCACAGACAGGACACTCTGGGGCCCACAGGGACCTTCGCCCCTATCAGCAGCAGCCCACGGCGCATGTCTCTTAGGCGCTGAGCTCTGGGGACCGTGTCTATGTCCGTGTTTTCAAGACAGGCTGCCTGCCACCGGATAGAATGGCCCCCACCGCACCCCCACACACACCCCAGCCTCTCCCTCTGCTTCAAACTAACGATCCCCAAAAGGGAACGAGGCGGCCCAGGCACCCTCAGCCCCGAATGACGTCATGGCTGGTGCGCACTGTTAGGAGAGGAATCGCATCTGCTTTGGAAATCACGGCGGGTCGCAGGCCCGGGATTGCACACGGAACATATGGGTGATTGGTATGCACGGCGTGCAGGCCAACTCCTCTCGGCCCAGGCCACAGGCCGCAGGAAGTGCTGTGCCCACCTCGCCCGCTCCCTTCTCTGGAAGGCCTTCCCTGGGGCTGCTGGGCACTGACCTCTTTGAGGTAAGACACCCCTACGGGCCACGGTCCGCCTGCAGGGCTGGGAACCTCTCACTTCGCTGACAGAAAAGCAGAAGGTCTAAGACCTTAAAGCCCTCAGCTGGCTTGCCGCCGAGAGCAAGCGAGGAAACAGGGTGCAGACCCAGGGAGACGGGGTTCCCCACAGGATGCCGGCCACTCCTCCAGCCTGTTTCCCCAGGTGACAACGGGGCCTTGGCAGCAGGAAAGAGGTTGCAGGACACAATGCTGACACAGGCAGCTCACTGACTTGTTTCCTCAGCCCCCTCCCCTCAGGTGGGCACACACCTCGGAATGCAAAGAGTGGCCGGGGCTATGCTTTCACCTGCGGGCGGGACCCACATCTGCTTCCTGATGTAGAGGAAAGCGACTCTTGTCACTTGTGGAGCAAGAGCTCACAGGAGCCGCTAGCAAGGCCAGCGCCTGCTGCTCAAAGAGGGACGTGGAGAGATGGAAGGGAACCGCCGTCTGCATTGCGAGCACGTCTGCCTGAGCTCTTCTTCCTTTCTCTTTCTTGTTTTGCGCACGGTTCGGGAAGTTGGCAGCCTGCCCTCAGTCTTTCAAGCAGGTTTCAATGAGCAAACGAGGAGAGGAAGGATAAAAGACAACGAGCGCGTGCACCCTTTCCAAACGCTTCCGGGATGAAAAGGTAGTGCGGGCCACTTGCGAAGAAACTCACGAAGAGACAGGGGGGTCCTCGCCTCCTCTCCTGCTGATGAGAGGAGGCCCGGGGCCTTCTGTTCCGGGGAACCGGGCTCCCCTGAGGTCCCCACGCATGGGGTGGAGATGTGTGCATTTGCCTGGGTCTTTGGAGGCAGTTGCTTCTGTGGTAGCTGGATTCCCACATTGCAGATCATCTCTCAGTTCCTAAAACATTGGAGGGCCAGGAGGAGAGGCTCAGCTGGCAGAGCATCTCGCTGTGCACAGAGAGGTTACTGGTTTGATCCTGGTCAGGGCATACTCCTGAGTTGTGGGTTCAGTTCCCAGTCGGGGCAGAGTGCAGAAGGCAACTGATCAATGTTTTTTCCTCTCTCTCTCTCTTGAAGCATGTCCTCAGGTGAAGATTTAAAAAAGTACAAAACAAACAAACAAAAAATTGGAGGTGAGGGATGTAAAAATATAGTTTGGCCCAAATTACCTAAACTATAGATCCCATTGGAAGACGTGTGTCTTCACTGGCCAAGCAAGCTGTCCAGCAGATGACAAGGAGTGGAAGGAGGAGAATTAAGAGATGCTCTAGGCACCTGCCTGGTCCCAGGGGAACCAAAGGACCCCCAGGATGGGTGGGTGATAGGAAGATGCCCAGAGCATGGACCGTGAATTTGGGAAGGAGGGCCTGGGCACAGCGTTCATTCATTTCACAGGTGTGCCTGGAGTGCCCTTGGTACCAGCCATGGAGGCTGGAGAGCAAGGGACCCCCACCCCTGTCTTCCAGATTCCACACTCCGGTGAGGAAAACCAGTGGAAACCCAGCACAAGGCACACAGCAATCAAAGGATGGCGGGAAGAGGGAGGTGTTTTGAAGGCAACGAGTGAGAAAGCCGGACCTTAACGAGCTCTCTGAAGAAGCAGCGTTTAAGCTGAGACCTAGAATGAAAAGGAGAAAAGAAAGAAGGAAAAGGTGTCACCTGAATGCTGTGGGCAATAACTGTAGTGATTTAAACAAGGGGACACCGTGCCCCAGGGGCCAGCAAACCCATCAGACCATCTCCCTTTGTAAATACAGTTTTATTGGCACACAGTGACCCTCCATGGCTTGCACAACCCCGGAGGCTGCTCTGGAGCTGCTGGCACAGACTGGAGGAGTTGGGCAGAGACCCGCCGGCCTCAGAGCACAGGTACTTAGCCTCTGGCCTTTCCTGACACAGGCCTGCAGCTTGTGGTCTCTGCTGAGCTAGACTTCTTGGAGCACCGGTTTCCTCATCGATAAAGGGAAGATGTGATGCAGAAACCGGTGTGGCTCAGTGGATAGAGCATAGACCTGTGGACTGAGAGGTCTTAGGTTCGATTCCGGCCAGAGGTATGTATCTTGGTTGTGGGCATGTGCCCAGTGGGGGGTGTGCAGGAGGCAGCTGATCGATGTTTCTCTCTCATGGATGTTTCTAACTATCCCTCTCCCATCCTTTCTGAAAAAAATCAACTAAAAAATTAAAAATAAAATAAAATAGAGGGAAGATGTGAATAATCTGGAAGCAGGTGGAATGATCGATCAGATGTAAGTTAGAGCTCCATAAAGCTGTTAAAATGCAGATGTCAGCCGTCTGGACAGGGCGCTGCTAGACAAAGGGTGACAGGGATCTGGAGTAAACATCATCACAGTAGTTGGCAGAGGCAAGAAATCACTCACAGTTTCTGATGCCGATACTACCCTCCTACTGTCCTGCGCTAATCCACACCCAGTGTCCAGAGAGGTGAGGTCACCAGCCCGAGGATGCACAGCACGCGTCCCTGATAGCCCAGTGCCGCTTCCTGCCTGCGGTCCTGCCTGTGAGAGCAAGGAGACTGGCAAAGTACCTTTCCACTGAGGGGGGAAGTGGATGGAGGGATGGAGGCAGCACAAGTGAGCTGGAGGGAATGCAGGCAGAGCCTCTCCCGTCTGGTTTCAAGCTGTGTGAACGTGCATGGCCCCGTGTTTCGCTTTGAGCTGGGCGCTCAGTGAGTGCTGCACTTTGCATGAAAGCTGGCCTGAGCCGGGCTGGGTCGAGGTGAAACTCCCCGAAAGTGCTGAGCGGGCTGGGAGGCTGGGAGGCTGGCCCGATCAAAGGTGCTGGCCAGCGCTCCCAGCCCCGCGCCAAGGCCGGCCGGCCCACGGCTTCCTGGGGCCAGAACCCCGTCAGCTCGTCTTGTTTCAAGTTTCGCCTCAGCTCTTTTCGTGTTTCGCTCTTGAGCAGTTCACACAGCACCCCTCCCTCACCCCCTTCCCTGAGCTGGTCTCTCTGGCAGAGGCACGCTGCCTCATGAGCTCACCCAGGCGGTGAGCGCTGGGCCGGCAGGTGGGCAGTGGCCGGACCTGGGTCTGGGAGCCAGGAGCCTTGGGCCCGGGTCTGGCTTTGCCCCCAAATGATGATGGGCAGAGCCATCTCTCCAAGCCTCAGTTTACCCCTCTGTAACGAGAAAGGTTGAATCGGGACCTCCAGGGTCTTTTGAGCTCTGTCCCCCTGGAAGGCCCGGTCGCAGGCCCCTTCTTTGCTGGCCAAGTCCTACCTCAAGGGGAGAATCCACTTAGACACCTGCCCGCCACTGAGACCTCACTAGCCATCCCAGTCTCCCGGGGTTAGGTGTTCCCAATCCACCTCCCGCCTCCTTCTCTTCCATCCCTTCTTCCCCCTCTCTCTTCTCTCCCCTTCTCTCTTTGTTCTAAGACGTGTCTTCAGGGACAACTAGAACTTGGGGTCCCAGATTGCACGCTTTCCACCCAGCTAACGGCCTGGGATGGGCTTCTGCGGGGATTCTATCCGTCCTCTCTCCTTTTACAACAGAGGACGCAGAGCCACCGCTGCCAAGGGAGGTCTCAGGCTGCAGAGGAGCCGGGGGCAGGACCAGGAAGAGAACCCAGCCCGGGTGCCCAGGGCAGCGCTCCCAGACCTCCCTGGGCCCCACCCACATGCACACGGATGCCCAGGTTGCCTTTCATTGGAGGCTTTCTAGTAAACAAAGGCGCGAGGAAAGCGCTGCCTTAACACTTATTCCACCTCCGATAAATTAACGCTGGTTTTCTTGGCTGCGGCCTGGCAACTTTCCCAAACATCTGGTCCAGGCCGGGCAGGCCTGGCCCTCCCTCCCTCCCCACCCCACCGCCCCCTCAGAGGGAGGAACAGTTGGGGCTGCCGGAGCTGGGAGCCTGGGGGCTCCCCTGGGAGGGACGCTACCCAATGCGCTGCCTGCCAGGCTTGCTTGCTTCCAGGACACCTGCTTTCTGAGCCGAGCTGCCACTCAATCCCGGCCAGTGAAGCGTGGAGCTGGGGACCGGGAGCCTGCAGGGGCTGGGAGGGGTGACATGGCATCTGTGTGGAGGGCCCAGGGCTGGGGGGGGGCAGGTGGAGCTTCCCAGGCAGGGCTCTCTGGGGGGGTCCAGCTGCGGATGCTTCTGGGTAAAGACCAGCTCAGGGCTGGGGGACCCTGCCTGCCTGCGGTCAGCCGGCAGAGTTGGGTCTGGACTCGGGGGTGGCTTCGGTCTCCCTGACCACTCCTGGTGGGGCGTTCTTTGCAGCCATGGAGCCGTGTTCTGAGGTGGACAGAACCATCCAGATGTGGGTTCCGATCCAAACTTCTACTGCCCAGCGCTGCAGACACACCCTTCAGGACACGTGCGCTGTGTAGCACTGATCCTGAGGCAGGACAAAAGGTGACCCCTACCTTTCCGCTAGCGCAGTGGTCCTCAGCCTTCCTAATGCCACGGCCCTTTAATCCAGCTCCTCATGTGGTGGTGACCCCCAACCAGAACATTATTGTCATTGCTACTTCATAACTGTCATTTTGCTACTGTGAAGAAATCGTAATGTAAATATGTGTGTTTTCCGATGGTCTTAGGCTCTACAGCAGCGGTTCTCAACTTTCTAATGTCGCGACCCACAGGTTGAGAACCACTAGCAAGGTCACCAGAATCTAGCTGATGGGTATCCCATCAGGCAGGCAAAAAGGGCAGGGAGACAAAAAGTGGTTATATTTTTTTAAAAAAATATTAATAAAGAATAAGAGGAGGAAGAAAGAGAGTGAAGAAGAGAGGTAAGAGAGGGGAGAGGAAAGAGGGCAGAAGGGAGGGAGAAGTAGGAGGGGGAGAGGAACTTGGGAACACGTGGGAACGGGGAAGGAACACCTCACCCTGGGAGGCCAGGTGACGGCCAGGGAGTCTCCGGGGTGGGTGGTGCCTGAGCGGACTCGCCAGTGAGGAAGCGTTATCCAAGTCAGTGTGTGGAATTTAGTGAGTGAATTTACAGAAATGAGAAACCAAACCTACCATGCCCACCACAGTGCTCCACACATGTTTACTACAAATACGTTCCAATTATTGGGCAAGCGGGGTCCCTTGGACACGGTAGACCCCCAGCTGAATGTTTCTATGGCTCAAATTCAGTGAATTCATTCATGTGGAGACTGTTTCGTGTGAAAGTGCTGGGCAGGAGTTGAGTATTGTGACGGCCATAAACAAAGACCATCTGTGGAAGTCACCGGTCCCTATCTACCCAGCCACTGCCTGGTCATGTCATTTCAGCTAACTGACCCCAACTTGATTCAAGATAACAATATAACTAATCTCAGCAGGGGAATCCTGGTTGGCAATGGGACATTTGGGTCAATCAATTTTGCTTTGATAGGCATGATCATGTGATCACTTCTAGCCAATGGGAGTTCTAGGAGACACTGGCTTTCTGACCTAGTGAGTGTGGCTTGAACAGAGCTCCCAACAAACTCAAACTTCCAATAGTTCCCAAGTTTTAATCAACCGCTATGCAATTTAGCACCAACATCAGCAGCAAAATCACCAAATTCTAGACCTGAAACCAAAATACATGGGACAGAGGTACCCTTTTTTAGAGGTGCTGCGTTGGCAAGTCATTTCACTTCATTAAGCCCCTATTTCTTTTTTCGACAAAATTGAGCCAAACATACTCCAGGCTCCAAGGTTGATTCTGAAAAACAGATGTGAAAGTACTTGTGTAAACTTTAAAAGTGTTTTCCAAAAAATCACTCATAATAATATTAAGGTGATATTCCCTTGACTCTTCAATAAAACTTTTATAATTAGTCCCTATATTTCTCTCCATTAATTGTATTTTCTTCATATTTATAACCATTAAACCATAATGGGATATTATCAAACCCCAGTGCTTTCTAATAACTTTACAAAATAATTTGAGTCCTTTTCATAATACTTATTAAGAAAAGGTGGTTGCAAAATGAAATTCTTTTTTCCTAAAACATATTTTACCATTTTTATATGATTCATTGCCACATAATATTAGTGATATTTCTTTATCTAGTGATATCTCTAGTAGAGATAAATTAATTAATAAAATCAAACATTATTTCTAAGAAATAAAATTGGAATGACTGAATTCTTAGAAAAACATACATCCTCCTGGCTCAAGGACTTTTTGTGTTAACCAAGGTGTTGTCACGGGTTGGCAAATGTTTGACGGAATGATTTCTCAGGTTCCCTGCCATTTATTTCATTTATTTATACTCTCCTAGCAAAATTAAGGAATTGGTAATGCCCAAATAATTATGTCCTAGGGCCTCAACTGAGTGAGAATAACTTGCCATGTATTTGGCTAATAATATGATTGAAATCCTAACCACATAGGTGAAACAACAAACCGATATTTCTCTCTCCTGTCCTCTTTCACTATAACATCAATAAATAAAATAAATTATCAATTGGAAATTTTAAGAGATGCTTGATCAGTTGTTTTTAATATCCAAGACAGTTGATCCCAGACATGGCAGGAGGCATTGCCCAAGAAGATCAGTTATATTGACTTTGTAAATATTCCCCAGAGTGATCTTGGCACCACATTGGACCTCTTTATACTCTGTATACCCAACCTTAAAGTACATGTATGGCTACTAGCAATTCAATAAAAGTCTTTCCTCTTTCTTGGCAAAGTGTGATGTTATAAAAAAAAAATAGAGATTAGACTTCTTAGAAAGCTTTGCTCGTAGGACGAGTCCAAACACTGACCAGCAGAGTGCCTTTGATTAAGGCATTGCACCTTTTAGAGGATCCACACTGTCATCTTTAAAAGGGAATAATAATAATGACAATAATAATAGTAGTAGTAATAATTATGAGGAAGACGGAGAAGAAGAAGAGGAAGAAGAAGAAGGAGGGGGAGGAGGAGGAGGAGGAGAAGAAGAAGAAGAAAAAGAAGGATAAAAAGAAGGAGGAGGAGAAGAGGAAGAGGAGGGGGAGGAGGAAGAAGAAGAAGAAGAAGAAGAAGAAGAAGAAGAAGAAGAAGAAGAAGAAGAAGAAGAAGAGTTATTTTCACATAATTGTGTTGAGTAGAACAAAGATCATGGCATTAAAATCCTTAACATAATGCCAGACTCTCCATAAATTAGAAAAAAGCAAAGCCTATATATTTTCCATTGATTAAATATACTAGTAAATATGAAGGAAATTCAATGCGTATTAAAAATAGCTGTATATATTTACTTTGTTAATCATAACTTTTCTATCTGTCTATGTAGCAAGCTAGTTATCTATCACCCATCTTGTTCCAGAAATAATTTAATGTGATCTATTTAATATTATTATCTTGTTTTATGATTCATCTTCTAGCCAACCCTATTCAGACCCTTTATTTTCGAGAAATAATAATTACAGTGATTTCAATATAAAATACAGTGTACATGTATTGTTGGTTTTCTTCTAAGAGGCTGTCATCTACTTGTAGGTTTAATTGCCACCACTGACATGAATTTACAAGACTGCAGACTGCAAGGTGAACTCTCTATGCATTCACAGACTCATACTTCAAACGACTCAGTATAGTGAGCGAGTCTACATTTAAAAAACAAATTATCCGGAGTGAATGTACTACCTCTGCACCAAAACTTCCATCATGTTGCTGGATATACACATTCAATATTCAAGGTAGGCTTTTCACATTAAATTCCACTCAAATTGAATTGATGGAGCAAGAAAGGCTGTGCAGGAAGCTACAGGGTTTTGCAAACATTGGAGTCTTCATGCTGCAAAAGATCTTATACATGATCCAGCCTCATTTTACTATCAAAGCAAGACTGCCTTTCATAGCATTCCTGGAAGGAGGAGTTCTAGACCCACCTGACACTCAGCGTCACAGGGAGCTCATTACTTGACCAGGAAGACTATCCACGGTGGGGCAACTCTGACCATTAGAAAACGCGCACCTATGCGTTAGAATTAATGTGCATGCTGTCGGGGGCTGGGGGAGAGGGGAGACTATACATGAAGTGGCCTCCTTCCCATAACTGCTCATGGCATCTTGGACAAGTAATTTTCCCACCCAGGCCACAGCTTTCTCACCTGTAAAACGGGGAGAGGGATCTATTGCTCTAAGAAAGAATGAGAAGATTAGATGTGATCGCCAGTACGCGGTACCAGTGCAGCTTAGCAGATGCCCAATCAAACCCCGGGCCCCTCCCAACTTCCCCTTCTTTCCAGATGAAATCCTGGTCCTCGGCAACACTTGCAGATTGGAAATGTTCTCATAAATTAATAATAACTTAAATAAACCCAAAGGACTGGAGTTCTTTCTCTTTCTGTGGAGAAGATCCTTTGAAGCAGAGATGTTGCTGCCCCATATAGAAACGACACCTGTTCTGCGAGTGGTCCCAGTCCCCACACAGGCAGGCCTGTCACACTTCATATTATCTGATGGCCATTGGCCTTGAGCTTTGGGACCTGGAGTTTAATGTGTGAGCACATCGCAGGTCCCTCTCTACATCACTTCTTCACCTTTACCTTAGACCTCCCACTGGCTAGGCGACCATCCCAGGAGCCTGTCTTTACAGAAATGTGTTTGTCAAGGAGGGTCAGTATCCAGAGGATGGTGGCAGGGGCGGAGGGGGGAGGAGCAGCTGAGCATTCTCTGGCGGTTGCTGAGGATCCGTATCCTCTCCCCTGATCTGGCCTGGTGTGAAGGCCCACACACCATTGCTTGGGTTTGTCCCCAAGCAAGTTCACACGCCCCTGGTCGTAGAATCTGGCTGACTAAGTGTCATAGATTCATATTGAAATTTACACTCACCTCCTCCCTCTGGTGCCATCAAACAGGGTGGAACATTCTGTTCTTTGTTCTCAAGCCCGAGGCCAGCTGGGGGCTGTGTAGCTGATTCGGTCGCGTTTCACATGTGGGACAAGGGCCATCTCAAAGGGTCTGGTTCTCTCAGCGTGAGAGACATCTTCCCTCTGTAGGTCTTGAGATTGAAGTTGGGTGTGTGGGGGGGTCGCTGTCAGACACAGCTGGGGTCCCAGGGATGCTCAAAATCTAGACTCTGCTGGCCTTACCAACACCCCTCCCCCAATGGCTACCAAAGAAGAGAATAGCCAGCCATTTCTCTGACCTTCCACAAGAGTGCAGATCATTTAAAAATACTGATAAGACTGACAATACACAGGGTTTCCACAGCTTTGACTTGATCTCAGTCATCAGCCCAGCGCCTGTTTCCTAAGAACTGTTTGCATAACTTAAAAGGTCTTTGTGGTCGTCAAACAAAAAATGCAATCCTATGTCACACCTTAGCAGACACCCATTAAATACCTTCTCTCTGCCAGGAACGTCCTAGGCTCTGAGAGGACAATGTGGACAAGATTCCACCGCTCACCCCTCCTAATAAAGGGAGCTGGGGAGCTTTTCTGGGGGAACCTGGAGGAGAGACATGTGAGCTGAAACCTTCCTGTGCAGGGACATCAAGCCATCGCCTCAGTATGCACCGAGGTGGCCTTAAGTGGCACTGGCATGCTGTGGCCCGAGACCCGGTATAACCTTGGATCCTGTGCTGGCAGTGCATCCTGTCTGATCTAGTCCATCCCACGCCAATGGGAACTGGAGAGCGAGAGGACTCAGGGTGGCTGTGGCTGGGGGCGCCCACTCCTCATTGGCATCCTCCAGGCCACCCTTCTGGAAAGCAGGAAGGAAAGAGAACGCTGCAGGCACCTGCCATCCCCAAGGAAGGAACATGTCAGTTGGACCCACTCATGTCATCTCTGCTCAGTGACAGGCAGAAACCCACTCCTGGTGGCCCACACTCCAGGAGCAGAGGGCTGCTGGAGCTGCCCACACTCTTAGGGACAGCTCGGGGGGATGGGGCAGGAGACACCTCCCAGCCTCCACAGGGCTGGTGATGAAGAAGGAGGGTGTAAGGCAGGTGCAAGGAGCCAATGCCCATCTCTTCTTCTGAGGCAGGGAAGGCAGGACTCAGTGAACTCGGTGCCAGTGGCAGGTGGCAGAGGGCCTGGCACCGAGCGGAACCTCAAGGGAGGCACACCAACCAAAGACAGTGTGGTTATTGCTGCTGAATGGCATCTGACATGTGGCAAATAAAGAGACGCATCAGAAACAGATCCAAAAGGAACACTTTATTTACAACGGCAGCTTTGTTATTTCAAGGAAATAGACTCATGTCCGTTACCCAAGCTCTAAGCACATGTCGAACGTTGGCTGAAGAAGGCAAACGGTCACACAAAAGAAACACAGAATGCAGAGGCATGCAGACTTCTCATCCCAGAGAGCAGTGGTTCTCAACCTTCCTAAGGCCGCGGCCCTTTAATACAGCTCCCCATGCTGTGGTGACCCCCAACCATAAAATTATTTTCGTTGCTACTTCCTAACAGAAATTTTGCTACTGTTGTGAATCGTAATGTAAATATCTGTGTTTTCTGATGGTCTTAGGCGACCCCTGTGGTGGGGTCGATGGACTCCCAAAGGGGTCGTGACCCTCAGGTTGAGAACCGCTGCCATAGAGATACCTGTGTTAACGTCACGTGGGCAACTGTGGCATGGGGGCCAGGAACTCACTAGCCTGTAAGGGTCCTCCTGGACACCCTGGCAAGGCCCAGGCTGTCTTCCAGGGCAGGCAGACCACCGCATTCCCACACTGGCTGAAGACACCCATGTCTGTCATTAAGCTCCTGGGGTCATGCCGAGGGTCTAAGTGTCCTCCTAATCAGCATGAGGGCAAAGCTGAAGGCCGCTGGGATTCTGAGAAACGGAGGGGTGAGGGAGGGTGTGTGTGTAGGGAAATAAATTCCTTCCTTCTTTCAGCTCCGGGCTCTTCCAAACGCTCCCTCTCTGCTCTGTCCACTTTCTCAGGCGGGTGGTGAGCCCCACCAGGCCCTGGGGTGCTTCTGTAGACATGCTTAGACCCACGGCCTTGAGATGGAGCTGGGCTGTGTGAAAACTGGGGGCCAGGGTCCCTGTGGGGGTGAATTCTGCTTTCGGAAAGGTGCGGGAGGTGCGGCAGGAGACCTCTCAGGCCTAGTTGTTGACTTCTACAGGAGAGAGAAAGAAATTCCCAGTGAGTTGGTCCTTAAAGGTGTTGGGGGGTGGGAATTGAAGACGCAAATGCCATACATTCACGGGGATCTCAGACTTCCTGACAAAGGAGAGGCTTCGATGCGGAACTGAACCTCAGAGGGGGTTTCTCTCCCTCTTGTCCAGTTGGCATCTTTGCTGCCTCCATCATCCCGGGCAGCCACAGCAGGGAGCCCGCCAGTGTTCACACATCCCAAGTACCTAGCAAAGCTTTGGGGTAGTAACGGGGGCCCACCACAGGCCTGAGAAAATGGACAGAGTGGGGAGGTAGCATTCGGAATAGCCCGGAGCTGAGCGAAGTCAATAATTTATTTTCTTTTATATTTGCAAATGCCGTGAGTATCGTAGAGAATAATTGAAGAGGGTAATATATTACCTATACATGTAGGTCTGAACCAGAAGATGAATAGATGTTTATGAGGAAACCTTTGAAATTAGATTTCTCGTTACCATCGAGAAAACATTTAAAAAGCAATATCCTCACAGTCGGATTATTAGCTGGAAACCTCCTCGGCGAGAGGATTGTGAAAACAGGGAGCTGAATCTGTCACCTCAGTGTTCTAGAGCTAAACCAATGTGGCTTTTCATTCCGTCCCGCTGAGTCCCATGCATTCCCCATGACAGTATGCAAGCATGCAGATGGTATGACAGGCAGCGATGATATCATTAATAACATGGAAGCTGTCTGGCCCAGTTAAACAAAGGAGACCGAAACGGAGGCTTCCGTTAAAGACATGGGAAACGGTGGGGAGAGAATGGAAAACAGGAATGGATGACACGCAGGTCCCCTTCCGTGTTGTGTGCCAGACACAAGGCCTCTTAGAAGAAGTGACATCTGAGCTGGACCTTCACACTCACGTGCATCTGCTTCATGTGCAAGAGGAAGAGTGACATTGGGAGCGAGGAAGCAAAATAACCCAGTCAGAGGAAGACGTGATCGCTCTCAGATGTGGAATCTAATGAAAAAAATAAAATAAACTGTTGAACAAAATAGATCCAGAGACATGGAAGCATGGAACAGACTGTGAAACCCCATAGGGAAGGCGGGGTGGGTGCTGGGGGGAGGTAGAGATCAACCAAAGACCTTGTAGGCATGTATGCATAATCCATGGGCACAGACAATAGGGTGATGAAGGCTTGAGGCAGGGGTGGGGGTGGGGAGGTCAGGATGGGCCCAAAGGGATCAATAGGAGAAAAGGGGGCCACCTGGAATACTTGCAACAATAAAGATTTAAACAAAAACAGAAACTGGGGAGACGTGGTAGTGAGCGCATTCCGTACAGGGAATGGAGGCCTTTGCCATGGCATCCTGTGGCTGGGCTAGCTGAGGAGGGAGCACGCATTGGGGACCTCAGGGGCCGGGTCAAAACACTTGGACTTCTCCTGTAGAATGCAGGGAAGACTGGAGCATTTTCTGCGGAGAAACGGAGCTGTAGGGAGATCCAGCTAACAGTGGTTGGTGTGGGAGCCTCAGAGGAGCTGACCTGGTCACCGGGCAATAGCGGGTGGTGTTCGCCATGGGACAGGGGAGAGGAGAGGCCCCTGGACAGGGGCCTTGGAAGGGAACCTTCCAGTCTGGTTGGATGCTAGTCTCCTGATTTCCTTACTCCCAATGGGAGAAACCAGTTCTCCTTCTTTCCCAAGATGCTCTCTCTTGAGTGGAAGGAGGCGCAAGGACAATGAGGCATGCCGGGAGGAGCTGCCTTCTCGGCCCCCGGAAGCAGCTTCATTCTCCACCCATTGCTGGGGCGCCCTTGGACAGTCATGGCATCTTGGCTGGATGTCTTGGTGCAGAGCATGTGTGTACTCCCCCTGGGACCCTCCCTCAGCCTCGGTCTTCCTGTGCCAACCTGGGCGGGGAGGGCACCTGCCTCCTGAGGCCTGAGCAGCAGTCTCTGAGCACCCAGTGTGAGCTGGCTGCCTGTGATCAGCGCAGGCTCCGGGTTCCTTATCTGCAATTCTGAAAGCCGGAACCCCCCGAGAGCCACGTTTTGTAACCTGTGTGTCTGCAACCGCTGACCCGCTCTGAACTCATTTGGCAGCAAGAGTGGCCCCGGACTGACACGAGGCTATTTATAAGCTTTGTTTATCTCACTTTCTGCTCACAGTCATACATTTCCCTGCAGGAATATGAATGAGCTTGATTGTAGGGCGCTGCCCCCAGCCCCACTGGGCGTGTTAAATAATCCTGAGCATGCACCAGCTTACCCTGCTCCGTCCGCAGCACGCTCTGGGCCAAAGTTCCGGAGGCCCCAAGGGGTTGAATAAGGGGCCAGGGGCTCCTCGGGTTAAACTCGCTTGCTTTCGAGGCGTGGTCGGTGGCTTCCATGCTTGGATGAAAAGAAGGAGCTGGCAATGTCGGAAATAGGCCTTTTTCATTCTTCAGATGCTTCGTCGGCAAGAAGCGAGCCCCTGAAACGTCTGTGGGTGTGAGGAACGCAGGGTGGGAAGCCCACCGCCCACCTGAGGAGTTCCGTTTCAGACATCGTCTCTGCATGTCTGCCTCTGTCTTCTGTCCCTCTAGCCGAGATCCAGAAAATGACTCTCTAGAGATGGCACCCACCAATGGAACAGAGGGCTCCAGGGCCGTCCTAGTTGCTTTGGAGTCTTCTACCCCGATGGGGAGTCATCAGTCCAGGAACCCATAAGCTAAGCTCTGGTCCAAAGGCCGTCATCTTTCATGCCCCGAAAGGCATAGTAGGTGCTCAATAAACGAGCATAGGATAGGAGCAACTGTTCCTCCTGATGTTTTCTATCTCCACCCTTCTTCTTCACGCATTCCCTACTTCTTTCAGCAGCAAAAGGTGGGGCGCTGAGCCACAGAGAGGGGCCGGCTCTCTCCCATCTCTGGATGCAGGTAGCGGATGTTGGGCATCGAGATCTGCCTTGTGTGGTGAGTGCTTCTGCAAAGCTGAAGTCCACTGGCAGCCTCCTCTGCTTAGTCCTGTCTCCTGAAGTTTCACTGGCACGAAGAGACGCCCTGAGCTTTTCCCTGGGAAAGATGGGACTCCCCCAGACTCCCGGAACTAGTCTCTGACTCACAGGTGGGGATGCTTGAAACAACAGAAAACACCTTACATGAGACATGTCTTCCAGGTGAAGACAAGCGATGCTTGGGGAGGTGTGGCTATGGAGGACCCCTGTGGGAGGGTTGGGGCGGAGGTATCAGGCCGGGCTTGACCAGGGGGATCCCGGAAACCCTGTGGGCCCTGCTCTGCCTGGAATCTTCTCTCTCTGTCCACGTGAACTTTGTTTGACCATGAGCATGCCACCGACACCCCAGGAAGGCCTCAGCCCCCCTCCTCTGGGAAGCCCTGGCCCCTTTGGTCTTCACTGTTTGGGCTTTTCCCATTCTCCCCAGCGCCCCCTCCCCGAGGCTGCCCTGGAGCTGGCCTGGGCACCGGTGTATTGGGAGCCCCCACAGTGCTGTCCTCAGCCAGACCAGGTGGGCGATGCCTACTTTTCTGTGACATTGCCATTTAGACACCTGGTGTCAACCGCACTTCCAGACTGTCACGGGTTTACACAGAACGCCTCGTCTCCCACAGCTCCCCCGCTTCCCCCTCGGGCAGGGCTCCCACAGGCCTGCCACTTGGGAGGTACCGTCAGCCCACTCTCTTCACTTCCACATTGGGTTCTAAGTTCCTTTGGGGGTCACGGATTCCCTGGGGAACACTATGACAACCACCTCAAAAAGCACACAGGTAATAATCTCATGTTCACTGATTCCAGGGGTCACTGCTCCTGTGAACCTCACCCACCAAGCTCCCCTCCCACATACACATACACCTATATACACATATACACATACACCCATATACACACATATTCACACCCATACAGACACATACACACATATACACATATACCCATACACACATATACACATACACCCATATACACACATATTCACACCCATACAGACACATACACATACACACATACATACACATGCACACACATACACACATATACACACATATTCACACCCATACAGACACATACACATACACACATACACACATATACCCATACACACACCCATATACACATATACATACACCCATACATACACATACACACACATGCACATGCATGCACACACACACATACATACACATACACCCATATACACAATAGGGCCCCAGGACTATTCCCAGCACCATCTCCAGGGCTGGGGGATTGGTATAAGTGCTGTTTCCCAGGCACTGCCCCTACCCCCCAGAACAGAATGGATGGTCAGGGCGGTCAGAGGAGCCACTCGAACCACAGAGCCAGCCTGTGGTGACCTTGGGGTTCCGACCCAGGTCTGACGGCGAAGGCCACGTTCTGATTAACTGGCCAGTCTGACCCCGGTGGTCTTCCAAGAAGAAAATGAACAGGATGATGGAGGGATGTGGGCACTGGCCGGGCAGGAAGGTCAGAGTTGGGTGACCTGAGATTTAGGGGGGGAAAGGGTGGTAGCAGTACAGCCCCAGCTCTCCCCCAACACGTCCACGCCTCTGGTGGTCAAGGCACTGCTGAGACGGCCCATCAGGGAGCGCTCTTTCAGGTCTAGATGTCCCAGCATCCCCTCTGTCCTCCTAGGAAAAGCAGTGGGGCTGCTTTCCTCTGAATGGCTGATGTCCTTTGAACCCAGTCACTGAAACATGAGGGATGAAGGTCTGCACCCCCGGCCCAACAGAGTCCGGAGGCAGGCAGGCAGAGTCCGGAGCTGGGGATCCCCTGATCCACGTCTGTGGGAGGCTGATAAGCAGGTTGGCTGCCGGGCGCCCCCCTTCCTCCCGCCCCCAGGCGCTGCCGCGGGCTGGGCTCCCCAGGAACTGGTGGTTAGCTCTGTGGTCACCCAGCAGTTGTATGAAGACCCTTGAGGTGCTTCAAGTACCAGGTGGCCCCTGTGTGGTTTAACTGTCTGGGCCTCAGCCCTGAGCGAGGGGCGGCCGGGCTGTGAGAAGTGTGCAGTTGGTGTGAGATTGCATAACGGCAGGGGAAGTGTCCCCTCTCCGTGAAGTGACATTTTGTGAGTGAATCCAAGTGTCAGCACCCCTGCAGCATGTGGCTGCCTGTGAGGCACTCGGGGTTCGCTCTCTCGGGGTTCGCAGGGAGGTGCAACGACCTGGAGGGTC
Organism: Lasiurus borealis; assembly: GCA_004026805.1. Lineage (NCBI taxonomy): Eukaryota > Metazoa > Chordata > Mammalia > Chiroptera > Vespertilionidae > Lasiurus > Lasiurus borealis. Next base: position 20,764 of record PVJN01012527.1, read on the forward strand.
CTCGGTGGCCACTTTGGAAATGGAGGGTCATACAGGTCACAGGCCCGTCCTGTGGATGAGACAGCTGGCTAGGAGCCCTTCACAGGTGACGCTGGATTACTTTTCAATGAGCCTCTGGGCCGAGAGGATCCCCACTCCCAGCACCCCGCCACGACGCTTGGTCCCTGGAGTCTCCCTGAGAGCCATGGCGTTGGCTCTCCACAGGGGGGAGGGGATGGCTCGGCCAGCTCTTGGTCTCATTGCCAGCGACTCTGTCACAGGCCACTAGTTCGGGCAAATGCAGAGACAGCATCGCTCACACGCCTTCCCGCAGCCCCCAGGAAGCTCGGGGGACACTTGACCCGCCTGTCTCTTGATCTCGGTCCTTGCTTTTCCTTCTTTAAGCTACTTTTATCGGCCAGGCACTAAGGAAATGACCAGGGGTGGACCAGGAGGCAGAAGATTATAGACATACACAGACGCGCTCACACACACACACACACACACACACACACACACACACATATGCACACACACATGCACACACACATACATACACCTATACGCATGCACACACATGCATACACACACATACACACCTTCCACCCCAGAAACAATGGTCTGCAGGGGAAGCCAAACAATGTTGGATGGTATGCGCCCCCGCTATGGGTAAGGTGTCTCCCAGACTTCGCCTGCCCTCACTGTGCTGACACCTCTCACCATGTTAAGCAGCTGACCTCCCTGCTGAGTGCAGATTCAGGTCTAGTTGTGTTTCCTCGCCAACTGTGCACAGCCTTCCACGGGAGCCCTGACTTAGTGACCGTCATACTCATGTTCAGTGATTTCCCCGACGAGCGTTGGTTGAGTGGGCAGTCCATGCGGGGTTGGTGCCAGGGACAGGAGAAGGAAGCCATGGGGGCCTGGCTCAGCATGAACAAGGTAAATGAATGAGCACACGGTGCTTTATTCAACGCTGAGGGGACGAGGAGGAGACGGGGTGAACGGAGGTGAGAACCTTGCTCTGCAGAGACAGTGTTTGGGGTCCGGGCAGAGCCTGCAGCCCGTTCACCTCTTTCATCACCAATATTCATGACTGTACGCCTGTGGCTATAAGAGCCCTCCCTCATGGCAGTCATCTGAACATCATGCAAGTTCTTACATGTAAAAACACTTACTGCCTCAAAGGTCCGCCCTGCAATCGAACCATCATTAAGAGGCAAGGCTAAGAAAGCATTCGGAAGTATGAGCATAGGCACTCACATTTTGACAATGATACCAACAGAACCAGGAGGGAATCACATGACCCAGTCTGGCTTTTCCCGATGGCCACTTCCCCCTTCTGCAGGAAGTCCTTGCGGACCTGCAAGGGGCTTCGGCCTCACTATTAAAGTCACTCCGTGGTGGCCAGGGCCCTGACCCACTGGGGTCTGTAAGTCACTGGGAGGTCCCTGATTTGGAATGCTCATGCTCTGGCCCCTGCCTGCAGCCTCCTCTCCGTCAGGCGGTCGCCAGGGCCCCTAAGCTGGAGGGCCATGGGCTGCTGATTACTGGGAATTAAGGCCAGGTAATGAGGGCCCATCTGCTGGGTGCCTGACCACAAACCACCTCTTAGCCGGCCCCCAGCAGGATCTGGTTTCCCACCGGAGCCGGCCCGGCTTCATTACCGAGGCCATGGGAAGGGAGGAAACCGAGAGGTGACTCAGGTCTTCCGTTAGCGCTTTGTCATTAGCAGGTTATTACCCAGGCCTGGCTCCCGGGGGATGCCAAGGGCTGAGACGGTGATTGGTAACCAGACCACAGGACCCCAGATCTCACCAGATGGAGCGGGGACTCATCAGACAGGCCAGGATGGGTTGGGGGCTCACCTTACAAGGTGGGCGGATTCCAAGAGGCCAGCCGCAGCTTCGGGGTGAGACTCCCTGTCTGTCGCTCAGACCCTGCTCCCCAGATGGCACTTAGGGGCAATTGTGGTGACGGGACAGAGCCTGGAGGTTGACCTGAGCCAAGTTTGGGTTGGAATAATAAACCTGGACCTTGGGCAGTTTCTTAATTCGCCAAGTCTAAATTTTCCCAACAATATCGTGAAGTAAAAACCTCCATCCTGTAGGATTTCATGACCAGTAGATTAGACTCTCTCTCTCTAGAACCAGAGGGGAATTGGGAGGGTCCATCAAGGTCAAGTGGACATACTGGTAGACTAGTTTAGAGAAACCAAGAGAGAGGGTTCCATCCACCTGATGTTTTCGGGGCTGCTAGGACCCCTGAGAGCATCTGTGGGCTTCCACATCCCCACATCCTCTCTCGAAGGGGGCATGCGCCTTTGCCCCCCGGGTCTGAAGATTGGAAACCAAGGCTCATAGAGGTCGTGCCTGTCTCAAGGCAGCCCATGTGCCCGATGGGAAATTCTCTGAAAAGACGCAGATGTGTCTGAAAGTGGAGATGAGAAGCACATAGCCCGAGGCACCTGCTCACTTTCATTCCGTGTCAGAGGGGCAGCTGCCCTCAACCCCATGACCTCATTCTTCGTAGCAACATTTTCTTGGGAAAAATATTTCTTACCAAGTGACTGTGGGGACTCCTTGACCCCAAAGGATCACACTTCAACCCATCTCAGGACTGAGACAGAGCCATTTCACAGCAGACAGAGCCATGAGTCAAGCTGCTGCATCTTAACCACGGACAAGACCCCGGCGACCTTTGACCTTTGGAGAGGCTGAGAGAGCCCTGGGGAGAGGTCAGAGCTCCAGTGCATTAAGTGGAGAGCCTTATGCAGGAGTCCGGGAGAGGGGAGGTGTGGGGAGGCATGGGGGGATGGCTGTGGACTCGGGAAAGGGTAATTAGTAGGGTGCTCGAGGGATGGAGAGCTGGAGGCCAGCCATTGGAGGAAGAAAGTGGCCATCAAGGTGGAGGAGCCACAGAAGCAAAGATGCAGAAATGAGAACGGAAGAGGCGGTGTGTGTGGTCTCTGTGCAGGGAGGTGGGGGTAGGGGTGAGGAGGGAGTGGAGTGGGGAGAGAGGAGAATACAGAGGTGGTGTCTGGATCTCTGCCCTTCACCCTGCCTGCCGGGCCGGCCAGACACAGAAAGTGAACTTGTAAATTCTACTCTTCCCTATAGCACGCACAGCTTGAACCTTCTGCCAAGATTTGAAAAAAAATGGAGGAGCAGAAGAAGTGCATTCTTACAGACATAGAGGGGAAGGTGATTGGCTCTGCTTTTTCATCTCTAGAAAGCAATCTGCAAACACGGGAGTGGTTGGTGAGGCCCTCGCTCCCACCTCACTCCCACGATCCGAGTGCACCCAGGATGGCCAGGGCCTGTCCTCGGCATCTGCAGCCCTGGCTGGGAACCCACAGAAACCTAACGGGACCTCCCCAAAAAGTGGGGCATCTGTGAGCAGCAAGCTTGCCGGAGACCCCACGGGACCCCTGGGTGGCCCGGTCACATCATCAGGCCGGCTGTGCTGGGGTCTAGCTTTCAGCGTGGGACGGGTACCGCCCTGTGGTTCTTGCAGATGCCGTGGGGAATTGTGTGTTAAAGGGCTTCATGAAATGGGGGAGGCCCAATCCCCCATCCTCTCCCCCTGCCTGCCATCCATCACCATGTTGAAACATTCGTGCTGGGAAGGACGAGAGAGAAGCATATCTATGTATTAGAGGCCTGATGCACAAAATTCGTGCACGGAGTTTGGCCCCCACCACAGTGGCTTTGTCCAGAAGGACATCTGGTCTAATTAGCATATTACACTTTTATTAATATAGATAGGGGCCCAGTGCACTAATTTGTGCACCTTGGAAGGAACTGTGGGCCACAAGGCTGTGGTGGGCACAGGGGAAGGCCTTGGCCCATCCTCCATGCCCCTCCCTGGATCCTCCCACCATGGCCCCCGGTGCCCTGTCTTCAGGCAGCCCCATTCCCACCCCTGCCACTTGCACACATTAATGGTGCCAGCCCCAATCACCCCTCAGGAGCAGGAGCAGGGGGAGGAGGAGAAGCCCTGAGGGGCGATTGGGGATGGCAGCCACCACCTGTGCCCACTGAAGTGCTGAGTGACCAGGGCCAGGGCTGGGCACCAGCAATGGGTATGAGCAGGGCTGACGCTGGCAGCAGGTGCTAGCACCAGGTGGGATTGTGTCACGTGGGAGCCAAGAAGTTTCAGTAACCACCAGAGGTTCGCCTGATGACAGAGACCAGTGCCCTGCCTTGGTCTGGTGCCCTCACTCACCTGCTCCACTACCCCGCTGCAGCCGACACCTGCCATGTTCTGTGTGCGCTCCCTGGAGGTCAGCACACATCATAACAACTGGTTGTTGATTGTTTCATTCTTCTGCCATTTGGTATACTTGCATATTAGCCTTTTATTGTATAGGATAATTGATTTCAGAGAGGAAGGGAGGGGGAGAGAGAGAAAGAAACATCCATTATGAGAAGGAATCATGGACTGGCTGCCTCCTGCACACCCCATACTGGAGATGGAGCCCACACCAGGGATCAAGTCTACACCAGGGCATGTGTCCTGACCAGGAATCAAACTGTGACCTCCTGGTTCATAGGTCAATGCCCAACCACTGAGCCATGCCGGCTGGATAGGACTCAGGTCCTTAGTGTCTGACATCTACTGTGTCCTCTTTGTGTCCTTCGGTGAGTCGGTGAACCCCACAGAGACTCAGTTTCTTCATCTGTACAATGGGGACGAGGAAGACCGGGGCCCAGGATTCTCTGGGGAAAGAACTGAGGCTGCAAAGCACTGAGCACAGAGCAGGGTGGCTGTAAGCACAGGCGCCGCTGCGGTTCTGGCGTTGTCACCCTCATGGTGTGGTCACGGAGTAAGGAGCCTGAGTTTCTCGGCTGTTCCGTGGGCCTGGGCCTAGGCCTGCAGTTGGGGTTCTCACCTGCTGCCCCCAGAACATCCTCCTAGCACCTCCAACACTGCGGGCTGGACCAAACACCCACGTCCGGGTCAGCCTGCCCGGCAGGGGTGCCCATACAGCGGACCCTGCCTGGGGCAGCAAGATTAGCCTCACAGCCTGGGACACCCCACCAACACCACGTCTCCCAGCGATGGAGGCTGGGGACAGGCTGGCTTCCCTTCCCAGTTTTATTTGCCCATGAAATGCACCCTGTGGGCAAGTTTTCCAAAACCCCCCCGTGAGAATGAAAGACCTCCAGGCCCCAGGAGGATCGCTTTTAGAGACAGTCACCCACATGGACATGGGGGAGCCAGGCCCTGACCCCGGCTCTGAGGTCTGCCCATGCTGTGCCCTCCAACCACCCTGGTGACACATGGGTGCGAGGCCACAGGTGGGACCACTCTGCCCTTTAAGCACCTGCGCTCAGTTGCACTGTCTCACCCGCCACCTCCCCTGCAACCTTGCTCAGCAGCGAGGCTCCCGAAGCCGGTTCGCACAGGAGTTCCCACCTCGTCCAGAAAGTCCAGTTACTCAGCAGGCCTCCCGGAGCCCCATCCTCGGCCATGCTCCTCCTGAACCCCGCAGCCCCATGGTGCGCAGGCGTGCCCTGGCTCCCCACACAGTTAGCAGCTGCCGGATGGAGCGTGCGTGTCAGGCAGTGGGGGTGACAGTGAGCAGAAACCTTGGTTAGAAAGGACACTGGGACTGATCGGAACAGGAGGCAGTGTAACTCCTGCCTGTGCCATGGAGAGGGTATGATAAGAAGCAGTGAAGGGAAGGGGAGAGAGAGAGAGAAAGGGGTGGGGGGAGGGAGAGATAGATGGAAGGAGGTTAAAGAAATAGAGAATGAGAAATAAAGGAGGAAAGAAGGAGAAGGAGGAAAAGAAAGAAGAAAGCAATACAGAGAAAGGAAGGGGAGGGAGAAAGGGATTAAGGGAAGTGACAGAGAAGGGAAGGAGGGGGGAGGCAGAGGGAAGAGGAGGGGATGGGGAGAGAAGAGAGAGAGAGTACAAGTGGAGGACGAGGGGGTGGAGCAAAGGGGAGGTGTCTCATTTCCAGTCTGTGTGCAAACTGGAACTCATTTACAGAGTGGAAGAAAGGGCCTGAGATCAGAGGCAGGGCCGTGGGTTAGTTCTAAATTGACTTCCTCCTCTGGTGCCGTGTGCCTGAGGGTGTGTGTGTGTGCAATGTGCGTGTATGTACGTGTACATGTGTGTGTGTGAGTGAGTGTGTATAAGTGCATGTGTGAGAGAAGATTCACAGGTCAATCCGGGCCCACCGGTACCTCCCCTTTCACACCCCCTGCAGCAGGAGCCCGGGGCCAAGCCAGTCACCCCATCAGCTGCTGGAGTCACGGCCAGACCTCCTTCTCCCCACCAGGAGCTTACAGGACGCCATTGCTCCCCAAGCCCTCCTCCTTTGGGGTGGATGGGGCTGCCCCTTGCCCTGCTGTGGAGGGCCAGGCCGCTGGGGCCTGAGGCTGCCTGGTGCATAGGGCATTGGGCCATTGCCAGTCGGATGGTATGAGGCCCGAACCTCCCTCCATGGCTAACATGTCCTTAGCTGTGGCCCCGTCAGCATGGCTCGGTGGTCGAGCATTGACCTCTGAACCAGGAGGTCACCATTTGTGCCAGTCAGGTACTTGCCTGGGTTGCAGACTTGATCCCCAGTAGGAGATGTGCAGCAGGCAGCCAATCAATGATTCTCATCATTGATGTTTCTCTCTCTCTCCATCTCCCTCCTGCTCTGAAACCAATAAAAATGGATTTGTAAAAATGCAGTGTCTTTTGTTGTAGATAAAAGCAGCAAGTCAGGGGCCACCCCAGACCCTCCCATGCCACAGAGCCATTCTCAAAGCTCGGAGTGCATCAACCCCGAGTGCGCGAGACCACGTCCCTGTCCCCCGATTGCAAAACATCGATTGTATTCTGATTGAAATTTAATCCCCATGTCCCTGATTTATTTACAATTAAATCATCAAAACATTACTTTAAGGGTTGTTTGATGTCTAGGAAACCTTCTGAGGTCTTTCTAATAAGCTTTTAAAAGCCTCTTTTCTTAAAAGACGGAAACTTCGCTTTGCTGCCTGTAAATAAAAGTGCTGCCGAAACCGGTTTGGCTCAATGGATAGAGCGTCAGCCTGCGGACTGAAAGGTCCCAGGTTCGATTCCGATCAAAGGCATGTGTCCTGGTTGCAGGCACGTCCCCAGTAGGGGGCGTGCAGGAGGCGGCTGATCAATGTCTCTCTCTCATCCATGTTTCTGATTCTCTATACCTCTCCCTTCCTCTCTGTAAAAAATCAATAAAATATATTCTTTAAAAACATGCTGGGGAGGGATACCATTCATCAAAAAAAGTCAGGGTGCTTGACAGGGACCTGGCAATAACCCACATGCCCTCACTCAGGGAGCCTCCACGGGGCCATCCAGCCCCACGTGTCATCGCCAGGGGCAGTTGTTGCCATGAAGAAGGGCAGGGGCTCTGAGCGGGTGCCCAGCACCCTCTCTCATGGCGACTGTGGCCTGAGGCCTTGGCGGGCAGGAGGCCATGTCATCCGTGTGAATCCGTGTGAACGCAGGAGCCCAGGAGGGAAGCCACCTGCCCAGGTCACTGCATCTGTGGAAGTGGAGCTCGGCTGGTTCCTACACCGAAAGGATACCCCCTCTCTTCCCAGGGCGCAGTCAGAGGCCGTGAGGAGCATGCATGCTGGCAGCAAAAGCATGTTGTCCATGTGTCTGGAGCTCTGCAATGTGCCAATGTCTTCACTGAGCACCTGGGTCTCAGGGGGCGAGGGGGGGAGGCGAGGAGGTGGAGAGAAAGGTGATTATGGAACCAGAGCGAGTCCCAGGGAAGCAGTGAGGCTCATTTTTTTTTTTTTAATACACAGTGGTACCTTGAGATACGAGTGCCCTAACATATGAGATTTTTGAGATCCAAGCCATCGAGCGAACGATTTTTGCTTTGAAATACGAGCAACATTTGAGATAGGAGTCATCGCTCGGATTGGCCGGCTACATACGACCCACCAGTTTACTGTGACTCGAGTGTCTCATAGTTTCCCACGCCTCGAGGTTATGGAACGAATTAAACTCGTATCTCGAGGTACCACTGTATTTTATTGATTTTTTACAGAGAGGAAGGGAGAGAGATAGAAAGTCAGAAACATCGATGAGAGAGAGAGACACATCGATCAGCTACCTCCTGCACGTCCCACAGGGATGTTCCCGCAAGCAAGGTACATGCCCACAACAGGCACAACAGGAATGGAACCTGGAGCCACTGAGAGGGCCTTCATTCTGCAAGGTGACTCTCTATCCACTGAGCCAAACCGGTCTCGGCTACGAGGCTCATTTTAAGGCCGCAAGCTGTACGTTTCCGTTCCTTCTTAGACTACCCTGGCCACTACCAGTTATTCCGTTGAAACCTCCCAACACAGTTGGAGGACGGCAAGGCCAAGATCGCCCTTAGAAGATCGGGAAGAGAAGCTGAACTGATGAGAGGAGATCGAAGAAACCGTGACTCCTCGGAGCCCTGACAGGGCCCAGCAAGAAGCGAGCTGCCAGCCCACGGGGGTGCGGGTCCATGTGGGCGTCTGCCACCAGCTCTGAAACTGCGCTGTCGTCGAATCTGGTAGCTACCTGCCGGGTGGTTATTTCAATGTTATTTAAAACGAATGGATTTCAAGTTACCAAGCCCTCCTCCCCGTTGCACCTGGCATGTTTCCAGTGCTCCGCGTCCACGTGTGGGTGATGGCTGCGGAGTGGATGGCACTCATGTGGGAGCCGCCCCCCATGGCTACAGACAGCCTAGCAGACAACCCGTCAAAGGCCCTCCCGGTGGCCCTGGCTGGGGCCTGAGGAACCAGTCCTTTGGAAGCCATCTCTCGTTCCTTTTCCTTCCTTCCCTGAGCTGCATCGGGCTGCCACTGGGATCCCATGACCTGTCTCCTTCCCTTGGAGCCCCTCCTAACTCCTGGCCCAGAGCCACCAGTGTCGAACTAGTGTTGGGCCTTCTAGATGTTTCCTGCACCCTGGGTGTGTGTGGGGCCTGGGCAGGGCCCGCTCTGTCCTGCTCTGTGGCAGCTGATCTTCTGCCAAACGGCAGGAGGGGCTGGGGGAGGAGGAAGATGAAGTCAAGGTGCGGCCCGGCGGGGAGACAACCCGGGGCCCCGAGGCAGACATCTGTGCCCAGACAGACAGAGCTCGGCAGATACCATCTCTGCCACTCTCCCTGCGAGAGATAAACAAGGTGGCAGAGCAGCGGCAGGAGGAAGTGCCCTCTGAGAACGCGGTGAGCAGGGGCCACGCGCAGCCCCTGCGGTCAGAGGCCCAGGCGGGGAAGGCGGGGGGCGGGCGGGAGGCTGCCCTGCACAGCGCAGGTGACAGGAGTCACAGGGCCCAGGGCCACAGATGTCAAAGCAGAGACATGTGTGAGCGTTGGCGCATGAGGGGTAGAGGTTGTGTGAGAAAAAAGGAACACACACACACACACACACACACACACACACAGAAGGAGGAAAGGTGCCGATCTGCATGTCTATCTCTGTGTCCTGTGATGTGTCACTTGGGGTGTGTTTTAAGGGGAAGGATGGAGATTTTTAGCGTAAACCTTCTGCCATCAGCTTTAGAGGGCTGAGCAACTTTTCTAGCAATGGGGTATCTGGCTTAAAGCTTGATCTGTTTCTAAGGGTGTGGCAGGGATTTCTTTTTGAAGTTCAATCCATCAAAAAGTGGTTCCTTAATCCAGATTTCAAAAGAGGATGGGGAAATGGGTATCGTGTTTTGTGTGTGTGTGTGTGTTTTTTTTTCCTGCGTATAAGATGACCCTCAACTTTTCCAGTTAAAATATAGAGCTTGGAATATATCCACCCTATAAGATGACCCCTGACTTTTGAGAAGATTTTCCTGGGTTAAAAAGTTGTCTTATACCCTGGAAAATACGGTACATGGAGGGATGATCAAAGGATCTAGGGGTGGATGGGAGAATAAGTAGATGGCTGGGCGGATGGAGGGAGGGATGGAGAGATAAATGGATAGATGGGTGGGTGGGTGGCTGGCTGGATGGGAATGGGGGGAGGATGGAGCAAAGAATGCACATGCACTCTGTTAAAGTGCAGCTTTTTAATGCTGTCCACACACGTTTCTCCTCCAGGCCACTGGGGGCTTTTTCAGGAAAACAGTTGGGTCTGATTCCCTTTTCTCCCCTCACAACTGTACAGGCGACACCGATCCTGGCACCTCTGCCCCAGGAAGCTGGAGAAAAGGAGGAGAGAGAGATAGAAAAGGAGAGAGGCAATGCAGTGGGAGCAGATATGTCAAATCGAAGCGATTCATGCAGGCACTTCCATGACACATGTGTCCATTGGAAACAACCTCAGAAGATCGTATCTGGAGGCTTGGAGTTTGGGTTTAAGGTGGGGCTGCAAGTAAAAACACAGGACACGACATTCAATTAGAATTTGAGAAAAACAAGGAATATTTCTCCTAGGATGTTTCGTATAATACTTGAGGCGCACGTACACTTAAAAATATGTTGCCCGTTGGAAATTTAAATGCAAGAGGGTGACTTGTGTTCTCTATGGCAACCCCGGCTTGGGGAAAAGGGCACAGGAAAGGCCTTCATGCTTGTCAGCAGTTGGTGCATGTGGGAGTGCATTGTATCAAACAGCCATTGCAAGGGGCTCAGGCAAAGCTTGGCTTTGGCAAGAATCATCATTTCCCATCACTCCTTGCACAGACCTCTTCCCCAAGCACAGCCCCCAGCACTTTTGCAAAGGCGTGTAATTCAATCCTATAAGTAGGCAATGTTTTTTTTTTTAAATTTAAACTCTTTATTGTTTAAAATATTACGTAAGTATTCCTTTTCCACCATTAATCTCACCCCGACCGCTCCCACCCCCAGCACATGCCATCACCTCCCTTCCTCCTGTCGGTGTCCCTTGGTCAGGCTCAGAAGCATTCAAACAAGTGCTTTGGGGGATCTCTGACTCCTCCTTCCCCTGCCTTCCCTCTGAGGTTGGACAGTCTGTTGGTTGCTTCTCTGTCTCTGGTTCTGTTTCTGTTCATCAGTTTCTGCTGTTTGTGATAGTCCACCAATGAGTGAGATCATGGGTTTGGCTCAGTGGATAGAGCATCGGCCTGTGGACTGAAAGGTCCTGCATTCGATTCCAGTCGGGGGCATGTACCTTGCTTGATGTACCTTGCTTAAGGGGACATCTCCAATGTGGAGTGTGCAGGAGGTGGCTGATCGATGTCTCTCTCTCTCATCGATGTTTCTGACTTTCTATCCCTCTCCCTTCCTCTCTGTGAAAAATCAATAAGATATATTATATATAAAAAAAGAGTTCCTTCTTTTTGACCGCAGTGTAGTGTTCCATTGTATAGCTATACCACTGTTTTTTAATCTACTCATCTGCTCATGTGCACTTAGGCTGTTTCCAAATCCTAGTGATTGGAAACTGTGCTGCTATGAACAGAGGGGGGCATATGTCCTCTGTGATTGGAATATATTCCTGGCAGTGGGGTTACTGGGTAAATGGGAGCTCCCTTTTTAATTTTTGGAGGAAACTCCATGCTATTCTCCACAGTGGTTGCCCCAGTCTGCATTCCCACCAGCAGGGCCAGTACATTTGATTCCTAATGCTGCTGATTGCCACCTGTGGAGGGACTTGGAGCTTGCAATGTGAGTGGGCATGTCAGCGTGAGCTGAGCTTTCAGAGTGAATGAGAATGGTCAGCGTCAGTGGGAGGGACATTTCCTGACTGGCCATACCACAGACATCCTGGCTCTAAGCTTCAGATCGGCTCCCACCTGGAGGCAGAAATGGCTCCACAGACTTATCTGAAACATTGGCGAGTTCCCAACCGGAGGTATTGATCCAGTGTCACCAATCCATTCTTTGTCACCTATGTGTGCTGGGTGATATGATTTCTCCTTTAATCGTATTATTTCCCTAGAGTCCGCATGTTCCCATCTCATTCTCACCCTGCTTCCAGAGGCGGTCTCTGAGTTGGTCAGATCTTCCTGTTATTATCCAATAATTCCTTCCCATGGGTACCAAGCCCCATGGCTCATGCTAACGGGCCCACCTAAGTACACCATGTATTTCTTCTCCTGTGTGTTCTAGAGAACGTTCTCCAAGTCCCCATGCCTGAGATGCTCATCAGAGAACTCCTTCAATATAAGGAAAAATTCCAAGTACCATATAGTGGATGTGGTTGGAGGCACTCATGCCCTTCCTCAGTTCTCTTTATATCACACTTCCTGCAGTCTCTGATCCCAGGAAGCCTCTTTTGCTAAGACACTGCTCCTTCCCCATTCGGAAACGTTCTCTCCAGAGAGAGTGGCCACGGAGACACAATAGGTAGGGGCTGCTATTACTAAAAATTACTATATAATTTTTGGACTCCGTTGCTTTTGTTACCCAGTGGGGTCTCCATTCCCAGCACCCCCTGCTCCCTTGCCATCCACGGGGGAAGTGACGAGGCCATTCATTATTTAAGAAGTTTGGAAGCCACGGGAACTACAGCACCTCCCCAGATTGGATTGACTTTTCGCTCTTGTGATGAATAATTCATCCTCCCGGGGCGGTGTGAATGGGGTGACACGGGCCAGCTAACAAAGGAGGGGAGATGAATGTGAACATGGCTCCGGTGTTCCCTTACTTAACACTCTGCGCTCGCAGAACAAGCCCGGGTGTTGCGGAACCTGCTGCCCAGTTTCCACGCGCAATCAATATTTCATGATGAACGGGCCCAGATGCTCGCCCAGGGGCCCTGCAGGGATGCATTTGCGCGCGGGTCTCCCGCGGGATGATGTACAAAACGCCCTCTTTGCAAAGAAAGGACTTTGCTTTCCCTAATGAGAACTCGGGTTCTGATCCCTCTCCGATGGGTTTTTCCTTTCCCCCTCCTGCGTTTCCTATCAGGCCGCAGTCTCCATTGTACCCAAGGAGGGCTCTCGGACTACAGCAGGCACTTACTCTCTCGAGCTATTGGACATTTCTGCAAACGTCATGCCCTTTGCAAATGACATCTATTTGTTTAAACCCGGCTCATAAAGTCCCTGTAAACATGACTTCTGTTGTCACCCGAGGGCCTGGTTTTGTGCCCCCACCTCTGTCACTCACCAGGTGTGGGACCTGGGCCAAGTCAGAGCTTTATGGGCCTGAGCTTTGCAGTGCTGAACTGTCAGGTGATGGGTAAAACCAACTCTAGCCATCGCTGTGAAGAAGAGAGCCAGTGTCTATTAGTCACCTCCATGGCATCAATTTACAGCAGTACCCTGCTCATTTATGTCTCCGATGTACATAAAATGTTAAATGTCATTAATATTAGTCCACATGGAATATAATTGTTATTGAAAATAGTTTATCAGTCCACAAAGCGATACTAAACCACAGTGTGGGTGTGATGCGCAGTGTGTTAACAGCTCGCTGGAGGGATACTGCTTTAAGCAAGTGTGCGGAAGCATCAGAGGGTGCTGTCTAGCCTGCAAAGGCATCGCCCCGGCGTTGCTTTCACTGTGCAAGTGATCCAGTTCTCTCCTTCTAGGGGGGGGGGGGGTCATCAGGAGAAGAGAGTCGGCTTAGCAATTGATCAGGTTCAGGGCATTCTAACAAATCAAGAGTAAAGTTACCTATTCTTCTAGTTTTTTCAGAAAACTCCACTTCTGATGGTTTGGGGTCAACTCTAGCTTCTACTCAGTGAGACTTTCCATCAAAATCCCTGCTTGGGAGACTGGTCAAAGGATGGAACAGTTTCACCCATTCCCATGGAGAGATGGCTGAGTTGTATAGAGAGCACACTTCACCACCACCACGTGGCCGACTTCCTGACTTGCCCTCTGCGCTTCCCTCAGAGGCCCGGGCGTGGGTCCAGGGCCCGCCTGCCTTCTGCCAGGTGATGACCCCAGAGGGATTGGCTGGGCCGGTTTGCTCACAGATCATTAGCTCTGGAAATGGACTGGCTTTTTTCTTTGAGGAAAAGTAATGAAATACAGGGAGACAGCAAGGCTTAGAAGGTGCATGATCCAATGTCTGCCCACAGTTCATGCTAACTTTTCCTCCTCTCTCAATCCTGAAACAGACTTGGCTTTAAAATTCCCTCCCCAGTGCCCTCAAGATTCAAGTAGAAGAAAGCTTACATTCTGGTCCATTTAGGGAGTGAGCCAGGGGAAGTGGGATTTCTAAGTAACCCTCCCTCCTTGTTCCAGAATATTCTATTACGTAGAGCTTCCACTCTCGGCACTATGAGGTGAGAGGGGGTTTTAAAGTGGTCTGTTGCCTGGGTGACTATTTAACCTATAAAACCAAAGGCTTTGTTTTTTGGGACGAAGAGAAGGTCTTCCCAGACATACAACCTTTTCTCACCTTTAGTTATTCCCAGTCTTTCCTCCTTTCCCTAACATTAGAGACCAGACTGCTAGTGCAGACCAAGGGCAGTCCTCACCCCTCACATTTCGGACACTGGCCGCACAGAACATGAGGGTAAAAAGAAGCGTGGATTTGCCCAGCTGCTGTGGCTCAGTAGTGAGCCTCAACCTATGAACCAGGAGGTCAAGGTTAAATTCCCAGTCAGGGTACATGTCTGAGCTTGGGGCTCAATCTTCAGTGTGTGTGTGTGTGTGTGTGTGTGTGTGTGTGGCAGGGACGGGGGTGCAAGAGGTAGCTGAACAATGATTTTCTCTCATCAATGATGTTTCTTTACCTCTCTATTCCACTTTTTTTTAAAAGAAAAATAAAATATATTTAAAAATACATTAATATTTAAAAAAATCAATAAAATATATTAGAAGGAGAAGGAGGAGGAGGAGGAGAAGGAGGAGGAGGAGGAGGAGGAGGAGGAGGAGGAGGAGAAGAAGAAGAAGAAGAAGAAGAAGAAGAAGAAGAAGAAGAAGAAGAAGAAGAAGAAGAAGAAGAAGAGAAAGAAGAAGAAGAGATGAAATGCTGCAAACCCAGTTCCCGGCACAGAGAAGAGCTCAGCTCCTGTCCACTCTGTGTGCTGATGGTGTATGTGTCATCCCTGCCAGCGGAACGCCCTCCACTCCCGATTCAGAGGCAGAAGCCTGGAGAGAGACAGGGGCCTTGAGGCCAAAGTCACCATCACCTGGGTCACCTGGAAGAAAGTCCTCTTCCCAGACCCCCCAGGCTGCTGGTCCCCAGCAAGGAGAGGAAAAGGGAAGGGACACAACCAGGTTTGGAGCCCCTGTCTGGCGGCCGGGTGCCCGGTACCAGGTGACTCAGCGGGGAGATACCCGCCTCTCCTGATTCTGCCCATTTCCCGGGGCCACGCCAACCTCCAGCTGGCCAAGGGTCCTGCCTCCTTTTCTGGACCTATTTTAAGAGTGACCCCCAGACCCAGGTTCCCCCTGGCAAGGTGCCTGCAAGGACACAGAGCCGCCGTGGACTCGGGAGCAAGTTTCTGCTACTGAAGCTTCCAGACAGCAGTCACAGAAATTGCCGGCATTTCTCTTGGTGCGAGGCGTGTGTGTGTGTGTGTGTGTGTGTGTGTGTGTGTGTGTGTGTGTGTTTCCATCGGGGATTAGGATGAGTAATCATCTCCTGCCTCTCATCAATTACTTCCTCCCATATCTTTTGCATTTTCCTGCAGAACCGTTTTGCAGGTACAACAGGGCAATCTTTGGAGATAATCTGGTGATTATCACCAGCTCAGCCTCTCCCGCTGCCGGCAGGAAGAGATGAAAATTGCCTGAAGTCCACCGTTGTACACCGGGTCTGTACCTCCGGACTCCTGTCCCGAGGTGAAAATGCAAACAGAGGAGATATTTAGACTCGTTTTGACAGTTCATAAAATTAAGCGGGGATTAGGGATTTGCTGTTTTAAATAGTGCCAGAGGCTGCCCGCCGCGGCGGTCACGTCAGCCTGCAACAGGTCCCGGGGAAGTGGAGCGGACTGTCGAGGCAGAGAGAGGAAAAATGTCAGGTTATTAAACCTGCCAGGTCTCGGCTGCGGAGAAGCCATTTTGCTACAACTTTAAATTAACTGCCTGCCGAACGGAGGCTCGGTCCCCAGTCCCCGACACCCGCCCCCCTCTCCCTTCTCCGGTGTCTGTTTGGTTCAGACAACGCCCGGCTCTGCTCCGACGTCTGTGCACATGACGGCATCTCATCAGAGGGGATGACTGTATAAATATGCATGTGGTACAAACGGTTTCATTTTAATTGGGACAGAGGAGCTGCTGTGGAAACCATTTGTGTAATTTCGAATATTGAATGTGAGAGAGCATGTGACGGGTGCTCTTTGCTATATAAAAAAAAAAAGTACTCGCCGAGACCGGTTTGGCTCAGTGGATAGAGCGTTGGCCTACAGACTGCAAGGTCCTGGGTTCGATTCCGGTCGGGGGCATGTATCTTGCTTGCCGGCACATCTCCAGTGTGGGGGGTGCAGGAGGTGGCTGATCGATGTCTCTCTCTCATCGATGTTTCTGACTCTCTATCCCTCTCACTTCCTCTCTGTGAAAAATGAATAAAATACATTTTAAAAAAAGCACTCAATCTTATTGCAGCAGAGGGGCAGGAGCCTGCACAGGGAGCACGTGAGTCTTTCTCCAGAAGAGCTGTAGGATTTTCATTGGTAGATTCCCTCCCCCCCCCCGCCCCCGTGGGTGTACTGGCATACCCCCTCCATGCTAGGGAAGGAGGTTAGACCAACATAAACTTGGAAACCTTATTTTGAAAGAACATGGATCACATTCACCTTCATGGGCCAAAGGAGAACTCTTGAATCCCAGTGTGTTAGTCAGAGAAGTCTAGGCCGGACTGAGTAACAAGCACTCCCAGGTCTCGGTGGCTTTACTTAGTGACAACACCACTGTCTCGTGCAGCTCGGTATGGCTTTACAGAAACGCCACCCTCTTGAAGCTGTTCTACCCGGACAGAGCAGGTCTCACTTAGGATGGTAGAAAAAAAGGTTCCTGGGGGGTGCTACCTTCAGATGCCCAAACCTCTGACATGATGGGGGAAGATCTACAACCTTGAAAGTTATCCTCACTTTTTCTTTTTTAACCACAAAGACTCTTCAGCAAAATCCACTTTTGCTGAACAGTGTCTTTTAGGTGACTTTCCACCCTGAAGATGTAAAATAGAGGTCCTTCTCCCAAGGTTTCTTGCCCCAAAATGAATGTAGGTAACCTTATCGTGATGAGTAATTGGTGCTGGGGTTGAAGATGGTCTATGGTGATCAATTGTAGAAGAATCATTTTTAACTTTTAAGATGTTCACGATTCTCAATGGGGAGGGGTTCCATTTGTAGAAATTCATTCCATGTCATATAATACCAAAACTAATCATAGAAATGCATGTTGTCTTTCACAATTACTGACCCTTCTGTTCATGTGGAAAAGTCCAGCCCAACTGGGATTCCCGCTGTATCCAGGTGTTTGATTGGGGTCAGCACCACACTCCTTGACACCCCCTTGGGCCATTTCTCTGAATCTGGACTGACCACACTTATGGAGGCATCTTCCACCCCCAATTCTTTTCAAAAATATGTTTTTTAATGATTTCAGAGAGAGGGAAGGAGAAGGGGATAGAAATAAAAACATCAGTGATGAGAAAGAATCTTTGATCAACTGCCTCCTGCAAGCCCCTCACTGGGGATGGAGCCTGCAACCTAGGCATGTGCCCTGACAAGAATCCAATCGTGACCTCCTGGTTTATGGGTTGATGCTTAACCTCGGAGCCACACCAGATGGGCCATCTCCACTTCTTACTTTCCACAGATCTTTGTGTTACCTTCACAGCTCCGTTTCACTGGTCCCCTTTGCTTGTCTAAATTTGGTAGTTGACTTCTAGTTTCTGTTTGAAGACAGTGACCCCTCTGTCTCTTGCCTCTCAGGGTGTGTGACTGGTGTGAGAACAGCTTATTTGATTAAAAACACAACCTACTAGCCTCAACAACTTAAAGGGCCAGTTTAATGATGGCATCTAGATGGCAGGGCATGGAGACCTCTGATTTAGGGATAGGCATAATGGACATTTCTCTATCACGGAGCTTCACTATGAATTGACCAAAAGCCTTCTAGAAAAGTTTGCCACCAGCCTGTAATTCTGTGTAGATCTCTGGACGCCGGGTAATTTATTCCTTGTACACCTCGTTCTTTATTCATACTTTTAAGCACTCAGGCACACCTCAAAGATGTGAGCATCTACCATGTACCAGGAGGCCTTGTTTTGGCACTGAAAATGCAGAGATAAATAAAATATGTTTGCTTCATAATAACCTTGTGAGGAAGTCAAGCATGTAGATAATTAACTAGAATGAGAAGCAGGGTGACTTCTAGTCTTATCTGCTTCTCTTTTTCATTTCATACATGTCTCAGACTCCTCTGCCCCCAATCCTCAATGATATCAAAGACCAACAGGAATCCTTTGCCCAAACCCTCCGGGAGAGGACAAACACGGTAGGTGGGAAGGTCACCAGACTAGGAAACATCAGAGGTGACGAAGACGCTTTGTTCTACCTCTGCCCTGAAATGTGTGTGGCCAGCCAGGTCCTCGATGTAAGTTTGCTTTCCTGGGCTTGGAACCGGCCTGCTGGGAAGCACGCCTACCTTTTGGTCACATCAGCTAGTCCAGGTGGAAGAGCTTTGAAAAGTCTCCAGGACAGTGCAAACATGGGATGGCACGCTCAAACAACGCTGCAGCATCCTGTACAGGAGGTGGGGAGGAGAGACAAGATAACAATGGGTGTCAGATACTTTGCCAATCTCTGGAACTATAGAGAAGCAGCCGAAACCGGTTTGGCTCAGTGGATAGAGCACTGGCCTATGGACTGAAAGATCCCAGATTTGATTTCAGTCAAGGGCATGTATCCTGGTTGCGGGTACATCCCCAGTAGGGGGCATGCAGGAGGCCACTGATCGATGTCTCTCTCTAATAGATGTTTCTAACTCTCTATCCCTCTCCCTTTCTCTCTGTAAAAAAAAAATCAATAAAATATATTTTTCAAAACAAATAAATATAGAGAAGTCATTCTAGGAAATGCACACACATTTCTCAAAACATGCAGGGGAGTTCACAGACTCCCCAGGAGCCCATGGAGGAAGCCCCGGGGAACCCCGGAGCACCAGTGAGGGCGGTGGTCCAAGACACGTCTGTGGGACTCAGCAGGGATGGCCGCCCCCAGAAAAAAGCCCCAGGCCCCCTAGAACCAGAGCACAGGTGGACTCGCCCATCTCCACCCTGCGCCATGGATACAGCTCTTTGCATCTACATCTTCTTATTTCTTCTTGAGAAACAAAGAGCACATCTGCCAGACCACATTCCGCCACCAGGAAACCGAAATGAGAGCGGATGTTGTCTTTCGCCGCCTGTTTTCACTGCATCTCTTTCCTTTTATGCGGGACTCTCTGTGTTATCACACCCTTCACAAGAGCAAGTCTGCTCCGAGCTTTTATGTTGGTGCCCCAAAATCACTCCCTCCATTTTCCAAAGGCTGGGTCTTCTGAGACACCAGGTGCATGTCACCCAGGGGCAGGAGGCAGCATCCCCGTGCCTGCTGACCAAAATAGTCTGGAGCCGCCCAGTGGATGCTGGTTCCCATCCCTCCATGGCAGGGTCCAGGCCTCGCTTTCCTCCCATCCCCACACCATTGCCTCTCAGTAAACGTGGTGTGAGATTCTCCGACCAGGAAGTCCGGAGGGTAAAAGGTCACAGGAAATGGTTCAGCAGACCCAGGGTGCCAGGGTGTGGCCTAGAGAGGCCTTCCTGTGAGAACACCCATGGGCATAGATCCTTGCGACTGAATCTCTGAAGCTGAGGGTCCCTAACAAGGCCTCGTACACCTCCCCCCGTCTCCCCCAAGGCCACAGGGTCTCTGGAGTTGGGCCCACGGGGAAAACTCAGTCCTTCCCAGAAAGAGATTGATCAGAGAGTTCCAGGCTCGGGTATCAGAGCCAACAGACAAGATGGCAAATGGTGGGCAGAGCATCACCTAAGAAAAACAGGGGCCACGTGTCTTGGACAAAGCTCTGTGTTGCCGGCACAATGCTTTGGTCTCCTACTGGCCTGCCTTCCAGAGTCAGTAAGCTGCCAGGAGCTGCACAGACTGTGCCTGTGGAGAGACACCCAGCATGCCGGGGGTGGTAGCCATTCTGAGCGGCACTGAAGCCTGCAGATGTGTGACAAGGTGGAGGAGCAAGGAACAGGCCGGCCTGGTCTGAGGAATGGCCTGGGGCTTAGTGAGCGGAGGAGCCTGAGAGTTTAGCGGGTAACTCACTGCTGCTCAGTCAGTCTTCGGATAGTGGCCCAGGTGGCCGCCAGGAGGGAATGGAGATGCAGAGAGCACAGGCAGAAGCAGGGACAGGCATGCCGCTAACTGGTGGAACAGTTACTTTTCCAGAACAAAAGAAGGATGCTGAAGGTCTAGGTAGTGATTATCACAGTGTGGAGTGGGAAAACCCCAAATTCCTATGAGACTCACTTTTAGAAAAAAAAAGACCAAGAGAGGGCCCACGGCCCACACCCCAGCAGTTCTAGGGCTGTAGTGTGCCGGTGTCCTTTGTAGGAAACTGCTTTGCACACTGTAAAGTGCTGTCCCAGGGCACGGCCTGTTGTCTGAATGACAAGGAGGTCTCGGCATCTGTGGTGCTGGCGGGAGACAAGCAGACCCCCGGGCTGCTCAGGGAAGACAGGGAAGGGTGCCAGCACTCTTAAGAAGCTGAGACTCCTCAATGCCAGCGTCCTCAGGCGTTGGGAAGGCCTCTTCTGAGCTGATGGTTTTGTTCTTCTGAGGAGCTCGCTACTCTCCTTTGGGCCCGGAGGCTACACTGACAAAGGGCACAGGTGCTACTTATTGGAAGCAGGAGGCGACCCAAGGGTTTCCTGACCAACCCCCACGCCCCTTCATGGGCTGGGCAGCATTTCTTTGAACTGCACCCCCGATATGAACATCTAGCTCAAGTGGTATCCAGGCTCCCAGACATTGCAAGCTCAAAATCTGCAGGACCCACACAATTCAAGTCAGAAAGGGTGTCTTCTCCCAACTTCTTCTCACTCAGAGCCTCAAGTCTCACCATGACCTTGGCCCTCAATTTGTGAGGTCCATCTCCCGAGTCTAGGTCAGTGGGAAAAGTGATGTGGGACCGTTGGGCCAAGGAGCCTCCATTCTCCGACCTTCTGTTGAAGACGCAGAGATCTCAAGGAGCCCATGTCATAGACAGCAGCGGGAAGATGAGGAGGAGGCCGTTACAAGTTCAACACAGGAAGGGACGTGACCTCTGCCCTTTGCTCAGAAAGACTGTCCCGAAGGTAGCAACCGTCTGGAACATTCAAGCAAGACCAAGGACACTTCTCTCTTGCATCTTAAGAGAGGATCTCTGGAGCAGGGGACCATGTCAGTATAAACACCTGTAATATATGATGTTGGTAAAGGCTATCATATTCTCTACATAGTAATTTCTTCCTAATGGTGTAAGGCTTAGCAATGTGGCAAGTGTTCTCATACATTCATCCATGGCCTTGGAGTGTAAGAGTCTTGCTCAAGGTCATCGCCCAACATCTCTCGCTCCTGTTCCTAAGTCAGTGCCCCTACACATACCCAGCAGCTCCGTGAGGACAGGGACCAGAGGGCTGTGTCATGGAGGCTGCCTCTTAAACACCAGGGTCTTCCAGGCCACGGGTCGTACTCAGGTCGCTTCTCTAGCACCTGGCCCAGAGGTGGCTGCTGTTGCCCTCTATTTGTTGAGAGTTTTCAGAATTTAAACCCCAACCACCATCTGCAAACACTCTAGCCTGTGTCTCTAGTCTCACAGGGCCAAGTTGTCTCACTCTTCCTGAGAGAACTTGCTCAGAAGTTCTCTCCGGATGCAAGGTGCAGGGCCCTCCTCCCTTCTTCTCCCCCATCCCTTCTCTCTGTGCTTCTGACAATGAAAACCCACGCGTTGATGAAGCAAGACTGAGGACACTTCTCTCTTGCATCGTAAGAGGAACCAGTACTTGGTCTTCTGTTGCTATGCTCTAAGGTGAAGGACACATACACATGGACAGCACAGGAAGGGGGTTCCATTCTAGGACAGTGGAAAACCAAGGCTGCTGGGACCCAGAGAGATGATGTCAGAAAAGGCCACGGCCATGTTCCCCCCAAATCCCTGAATACTGCGAGGAAGGGCCCACAGCGCAGTGGCCCTTGGGAAACGCTATTACAAATGGAAACGAACCTGGAGCCGGGGCCTCGCTCTTTATTTATTTAATTTTTTAAATACATTTTATTGATTTTTTTTTTTTTTTTACAGAAAAGAAGGGGGAGGGATAGAGAGTTAGAAACATCGATAAGAGAGAGACACCGATCAGCTGCCTCCTGCACGCCCCCTCCTGGGGATGTGCCTGCAACCAAGGTACATGCCCCTGACCGGAATCGAACCTGGGACCTTTCAGTCCGCAGGCCGACACTCTATCCACTGAGCCACACCGGTTTCGGCCCTGAAGTTGAATTTGAGGCTAAGAGGAATGTGTGTCCGTCGGGGCTTCCTGGACCTGGCTGCAGGGGAGACACACACTGGAATATTCTCAAATCACCTTCTCACTTCCTCCGGTAAGTAGTTTCCTTAAATATGCTTCCGTCCATTTGGGGAGAAAGCACCTGCGCAGCTGCATTGCATCAGAATTCAGAAACGCCAGAGGAGACCGCTCAGCAAGTCACAGTGCGTCGACCACCAGAGACCGTCTGCACAGATTCCATGCCTGCGCAGGCCTGTGACACTGGTCCGAAGGCTGTTTCCCTCTCTCTCTCTCTCTCTCTCTCTCTCTCTCTCTCTCTCACACACACACACACATATATATATATATATAATCTTTAATTCTTAAAGTCTGCGGAACCTCGAGCTGCTGGAAGAGTTTGGGTGTGCGCATAAACACAGCTGCACACACACAGACACACCCACACACAGAGGCACACACGTCGTTCCAGCAACACTCGGCTCCGTGGACTCTAAGAATTAGAGGTGAAATGACATTTGGCTCCTTAGAGGGGAAGTCCCCTCGCCCTGTGCTACAGAGGGAAAGGCCCTTGATGCCTTCAGATCCTTTTACTACCCTGACGTGAATTAAAGCAACATGCACCCCGTGCTCAGCTCGGAGGCTGTGTCACAACCACAGGAGGTGGCCTGGGAGCGGCTGAGAAGGACAGCGTGGATTTGTCGTGGTTCCGTGTGCGTTCTCCCTCCAGCAGCCCTCAGCGGCCGGGGTGACCCACAGGGGCACGGCCCTGCTTGCCCAGGGGAGCAGGAAGGCCGGGCTTCCAACCCTGACCTGGCCCCTCTCCCAGAGAATCCTGGGATATGCTTCTGACCCTCTGTGCCTCGGTGTCCTCATTCGTAAATGATAACCACTCCTGGGACCCCAGGTTGAGCGAGGCGACACAGAGCGAATGGGATGGTGCCAGGGGCACAGCTGGCCATCCAGGGATGTGAGCGGTTGCCATCCTCCCGTTTTACTTGCCTGGAGGAACTGCCACCAAAGAAGTGACCTGGCCACAGGAGAATGGAAGTTACCTACGCAACACCGGCTCCCGGGGCGCCTCCGCCAGGCAGGCCCCCCAGGTTCTCTCTGAGAGCAGGAACCGGCTCTGCCTCCTTTGCCCACAGCAAATGGCACTGGCAGTGCCTCTGTGGTACCTGGGTCCACCTGCCTTCCCGCACTCTGGGAGTGCACACCCCGAGGCTCGGCCCAGTTACAGGCACATGCACTGCTGGGCGGCAGGCTGAGCAGGTCCATAAAGGCAGAGCCCGGCCGATGGTGATGAGTGCCCGCTGCGATCCCAGGAGTGGGCGCTGGGAGCCGGCCTGGTGCCTGGCCCGTCCGACAGCTGGCTCGTTCCCATAACTTATTACCGGGGGGAGGGGAGCGGGGGGTAGAACGCTGCAGGAGCAGCACGTGACTGGAGCCAGCAGCACATTTGTCTTTCTGACCCGGGACCTTCCGAGGCCCTTTCTAATAGATGGTCACTTAACCTGCCAGCGGCATTAAGTGTGACGGATAGCCAGCACAGGCCTGGTGCGTTCTTTCCGTGAGAGTGGGAAAAAACACACAACAACAACAACAAAAAAAAAAGAGGCAGGAACGTAAAATACATTGTCATCTGCCACGAATATCATCAAGAGAAATATTGGTCAGGGGCGGGGGTGGCAACGCTCCCGTAACACCCCCCAAAACAGCTCCAGCTTCTAGTACGGGCATGATTCCCATTTGCGTGAAGAAATCAGCTGCTTTGCACAAAGGCAGTGGCGATGAGAGAAATGAATACACCCGTGCAGGAGGGTGGGGGGAGGGGGGGACCGTGACCAGCAGGGAGGGTCCCGGGAGGACCCCTCTGTCCAGGCTGCTGGGCGCGCTGAGCTCCGGGTCGCATACAGCGCCTCCTGCCCCGGACTGATTATCTTCCTCCATTCATATCTGGAGCCGGGCCGCCTGGTGGGATTAAGCGCAGTGCACTTTGCAAATTGAAAATAAGATAGCTGTTAGGAACATAGACGTGCCTCTATGATTACCACGGCGAACAAAGGCAAAACATTAATTTACATCTATTACAATAGCGCGGCGAAGCCTGAGATCTGCTCACGTCTCGGGCCGGAGCTGGGTTCTCGGAGCTGAGGCTGCTGGGAGATGGGCCGGGTGCAGGCTGCGGAGGTGAGGATGGAGGTCTGGTGGCGAGTCCGTCCGCTCCTCTGTGAGCCGCTGCCTCCCTGCTCCCCTGTGGACCAGAGGGGGAGCCAGGGCCGACGCTCCCCTGTAGACTGGGAGCAGAAAGAGCAGGGTCTCCCCTAAACCCACACTGGAGTGTCTGCAGAGACGGTGACCAGGGGTTTGGCTTTGACATCATGGGGATCATGGAGAACTTGGGACATCACATGTTTTACACAGTGGGACCTGGTTCCTGAGACCTGGTGGGCTGAGGAGAAGACAGGGGATCAGGGGGGCTCACGCCATCCAGCCTTTCTTGCCCCCCCCCCCCCGCCTGTGTGCGGCTCTGGGCCTGCAGTGGGGGGGCCTGTTATAATTCTTCCCACTCCACAGCCTGAGGTCAAGACACTTGCCCAAGGTCATGAGGTTGGAACTCGGTGCTCAACCTGGGGGCCATGCTCATGCCCACCGCCCTGGAGGGCCTTGTCCAGCCTCTCAGCCCTGGATGCTCCCATCAAGGTCAAGTCGCCTTGTCCCGGAGTCTTTCCAGCCCACAGAGAGGCCTCCCCCCATCTTTGCGTGGTGGCACGGGACACTCGGTGTTGACCAACCTCCATCGCCCACAGAGCTGGGCCCAGGAGGGCAGAGACGCCCGTCCCCATCAGAGGCCCTGCCCTGCCCTGCGTGGAGGCTCCTGCGGGAGGGAGCTCCCTCTCTCCCCTCTTCACGGAGGTGATTTTTGTCTTTATTTCAGGACGTGGCTCCCCTAGCTCATCCTCCAGAACAGTGGTTCTCAACCTTCCTAATGCCGAGACCCTTTCATACAGTTCCCCATGTTGTGGTGACCCCCAACCATAAAATGATTTTCTTTGCTACTTCCTAACAGTAATTTTGCTACTGTTGTGAAACCTAATGTAAATATCTGTGTTTTCTGATGGTCTTAGGCGACCCCTCTGATGGGGTTGATGGACCCTCAAAGGGGTCACGACCCACAGGTTGAGAACCACTGCTCCAGAACCTCCGTCAACTCACCTGCAGGCACAGACTTTCCCAGGTCACAGGCTGGAAGCTGGCTCTCCAAACACAACCTGCTGAGTGCCTGCTTCCAGAGAGCACGCCCCGACCTTGTCTCTCTCTGGGGTGACGGGGATATGATGGGGATGAGGCCAGGATACGTAAGGTTTGGGAGTCTGGCTTACAATGCGGTGCCTGGTGAGAACCGGTGAAGAGAGGGTCCAGGACCACGGTGTGGGGAGCACACGGGGCTTGGCGTTGCCTCTCGATTCAAGAGGAGAAGCGCTGTTTCCCAGGAAGCGCCTGGAATCGGGAAGGAAGCGCGGTGAACTGTGTTCTCCCCGGGCCAAGACCTCCTGGAACAGGGAAGTCGTGGTATCGTGGCCCTCTGACCGCCTGGGACAATGGTCTCCATTGTCACACATTTACTCTCGTGTCACACCTTGCGTGGGATTCCGGAGGGAGGTCACCCTTCTAGTCCCTCCCGGCTCCCCAGAGGACACCGGGCTCAGCCGGGCAGAGCCTGGATTCTGGCCCCTAGAACGCGAGTGCTCCCATCGTAAGACTGTGATGCACCCCGGGCCCTCTCTGACCGTCTGTGTTCTCCTCTATCCCACGGGGCTTCGGGCCAAGTCTCCCTGCATCCCACCACTCTGTGACTAAGTCTATCTGTCTAAGCTGGAGGCTCTGGGTAGTGAAATGACTTCCTATCAGAGGCCGGAAAAAGGAGGAAGGGAGGGCAGGGGAGGGGGAGAGGCAGAGGGGCAGGTGTGGAAGGCTCTAGAACAGTGGTTCTCAACCTTCCTAAGGCCGCGACCCTTTAAGACAGCTTTTCATGTGTTGGTGACCCCCAAGCATACTTCATAACTGTAACTTAGCTATTGTTATGAATTATAATGTAAATACCTGTGTTTTCCGATGGTCTTAGGCCACCCCTGTGAAAATGATGTTCGATCCCCAAAGGGGTCGCGACCCACAGGTTGAGAACCGCTGCTCTAGAAAAACAAGGTCCCTTTGCTCAGGCCCGGGATTCTAAGGGTTTTATCTGGGAGACAGACATTCATACAGCGGGTACCGATGGGAAATTCCTCTGTCAACTCAGATAAGATTGTCCCAGTTACAGCATAGCCAGACCCAGCTCACCTTGGCTTTACTTCCATTAATCAGTTCAGTCACAGCCCTAGGAACCTCCCACCGGCTGCCTTCTGACCAAAGGGACCCTTAGACAGAGCGGGCGAGGATAGAACAGAATGTCCGCATCTTTCTCTCCGAGCCGGTGGCCCACACTGCTCTTTGCAAGAACATGTCTTCGGAGGCTGCCCACGATATTGCCAGACCCTCCGCCCCAGCGGAAAGGTGATTCATGGCAGATAACCTCTCCTGATTAATTTTGTTTTGACTTTAACTTGAACATAAAAAAAAAAAAAGCCGTTCTCAGTGAAATTCTCCATCCAACATTCATGGGACAGCTATTTTAGCCGTCTCAGTCCTCTGGCTCAGGGGGCCTCCAAGGCCCATTTCCTCAAGGCTGGGGTCCTGTGGGGTCCTCTCTGAAAGCCCCTCTTCTTTTCCCACCATTGGCCATCCCAGGTGACCCTCCCATCCGAACATGACTGGCCCGGGGCGGTTTGGCAGATGAGGGAGAAGTTCCCTTAGAAAAACCAATTTCGAAACGTCTCTATGGGACTCATTCTGTCCGGCTGCTTCCTCTTGCTTCTGAGCTGGAACTGTCTGGGGTGTGACCATCTCCTGCTTCCGGACATGGAGTTCCTTCATTTCTCAGGGTCCCCATCCCCTGGAAGGGAGGAACAGAAGTCTGTCTGCATTTAAGGAAACCTTGTCACCACCCCCAGCCTGGAGGGGCAGGTCCTACAGAGCAGGGTCCTCAGAGCCTGGCCCTCCAAGCCCTGTTTCCAAAGATGGAGGGCTGGACCCGGACTGAGCGGTGCACGCCCCCGCGGTGTGGAGCCTGCCGGGTCTGGAGAGATAGTGGGTGTTCCCTCCATGTTTGAAGCACAGAGATGAATGCTGGCATTTGAGATGGCAGGCTCCCCACTATTTCTTTGTGGGTCCTGAGCCCACTGAAATGTTCATGGATTAAAAAATAAAAATGCACCAAAACCGGTTTGGATCAGTAGATAAGAGTGTCAGCCTGCGGACTGAAAGGTCCCAGGTTCGATTCCGGTCAAGGGCATGTGCCTTGGTTGCGGCACATCCCCCACAGGGGGCAGCAGATCGGTGTTTCTCTCTCATTGATGTTTCTAACTCTCTATCTCACTCCCTCCCTCTCTGTAAAAATTCGATATAAAATATATTTTTAAAACTATATAAATACATAAATAAAATCCATGCATCACTCTGCATTTTAGGAATCTCTGCCGCCATCGATCGGGGATGAGGTTAGCACCGTCCTGTCTGCCCTCCTGCCAGGACCCCTCTTCTCCCCACCTGAGGAACGTCCCCCGCCAGGGTCCCCGTCTATACGTTTGGACAGATTTGTATCAACAGCGCCCTGTCACACTTCGCTTCCCCCTTTTTTTTAATTATGTAAAAAAAAATCACATTAAGCCGAATCTAATTACTGCAATGTATATTAGAAGCAGGGCACCATCAAAATTTTATTTAAATTAATCAGGTTTTGATTTAAGATATTAAATTCAAATTAATCATGTAAAAATGGAAATGATCCTTGACGCGCTTCCAGCTGTGACTTCAGTCTGTTTTCTCGGGAGTCACTTTCGGGATGTCTTGGGGGGGACATTACGGAAACTCACGCCGGTGCTATTTCAATTAGAGTTATTTAGCAGGACAGATGTAAAGAATATGGTATAATTAAGAAGGAGCGGGTGACATGGCCACCGATTTTCAGGATGAAAAGCGGGGGGAAGAAACACACCCGCACGAAAGTGGAGACTGACGCTTGATAACGGTGGTGATTGGCCAAGCTCAAGGGCAAAGGGGTTAAGCATTCCTTAAAAGGCGATGCCCAAGTTCAAGGGCAAAGAGGTTAAGCGTGCATTAAAGACAGAGGGAAGGTTTGCCATCTGCAGACGCCCACTTGGGTGTCTGCTTTGAAGTTTCATGACCAAGCTGGTACTAACTGATACCGCCATGCTTGTTTTTCCTAAAATGGTCCTGCCCCCAGCCCTCCAAGCTGGGGATGGACTTGGTTCTAGGGCCGTTAGAAAGGTGCCAGAGTTAAAACAAGACCTTAAGACCCACTTTCCGTCAAATAACACACTGTATGTTCTGGCGTAGGAGACGGCTGGGCGTATAAGACGACCCCCAACTTTTCCAGTTAAAATACAGAGTTTGGGATAGACTCGCCCTCTAAGATGACACCGGATCTATAAGACGACCCCCAACTTTTTTTTTTAATATACTTTATTAATTTTTCACAGAGAGGAAGGGAGAGAGATAGAGAGTTAGAAACATCCATGAGAGAGAGACATTGATCAGCTGCCTCCTGCATGCCCCCCACTGGGGATGTGCCTGCAACCAAGGTACATGCCCTTGACCGGAATCGAACCTGGGACCTTTCAGTCCGCAGGCCGACGCTCAATCCACTGAGCCAAACCGGTCTCGGCCGACCCCCAACTTTTGAGAAGATTTTCCTGGGTTAAAAAGTCGTCTTATACGCCGGAAAATACGCTCTATTGGCTTCTAGGATATCGCATCTGTACATGTGGTTATTACTTATACTCACACCATGTCTTAGGGGCAGTGAGATCAATGCATTCTTCTCCATGCCAGTTCCTCGTGTTTGTCACACAGAGGCCAGAGGCCAGGGTGTGGAGGGGCTCCTTTGGCCCACGCATGGATGGAGTGGGTAGGAGCCCACTATTCGTGGGTGAAGAGGCAGCTAAGAAGCTTATGCCATCCGCCCAGGCCTGACATCAGAGCGGGCGCTGGGGCCTGAGCCGCCCATTGTCCTCTGCCCACAGCAAGGTGCCTGGACTCTCTGTCCCCTTCCCCCTAAGGCCTCACCTCCGGGCGAATTTGGTTTCAGGCCCCCGAAAGCCCCAGGAGTGAGAGCCCGATTCTCAGGGACCATGGTGGGGAGGTGGGGTGGGGGGCACCAGGTCAGACAGAAACCCTGGCAGTGCGATTACAGGGCGAGGGGCCTCTTGTGTTTCCCAAGATCCGGCTGAACCCCGAGAGGGGCTGGGGTGGGGGCTTTCCTGCCGGAGGAAGTGACTCAGCCTGGGAGTCTGCGATGAGTGTTTCCAGGTACAGAGCTCGGCCAGCCTCCTCTCCCGAACCCACTCCCACAGACACCGCGGCTCCCATGGCCCCACCGGGCGTGCCTGCTGCTCTCAGGAGCCCAGGCCTCAGACGGAGGGGGCACCCCACCGAGGGCTGCCACTGGCCTTGGCCTGGGAGAGTCTCCAGAGGATGGAGAGCCTTGGCCTCTTCCCCTGCCTGGGCCTGACCCTCGTCCCCAGCTCCGTGCCGGGTCCATCCCCAGAGGGGAGGGCCTCATGGGAAGACCCAGGCTTCTTTCCCTTCTTTCTCTTTTTCTTTTTCATTTTAAAATCTTACTTGTTGAAAGTGTTACATAGATCCCCTTTTTGCCCTCATTGATCCCCCTCCAGCCACCCCTCCCTCAGCCCAGGACCACCCCCTTCCCCCCGCAAACCCCTCACTCTGCTGTCTGCATCCCTGGGTTCTGCATATATGCATCAGAGTTCTTTAGTTAATCACGTCCCACCCACCCTCCCTTCCCCCATCTGCACACCC
>PVJN01012528.1:0-21904 GCA_004026805.1 Lasiurus borealis
CTTCCTTCCTTCCTTTCCCTCCCTCCCTTCCTTCTTTCCTTCCTCTCTCTCTCTCTCTCTCTCTCTCTCTCTCTCACTCTCTCTCTCTCTTCAACAACTAGCACGGTGTCAGGCTCAAAGTGATATAGTGACATTTAATGAATATTTCCGGAAAACAACAACAGCTAGATGAAGAATATTCAAGACAGAATCCACCCTCACTAGAAGTGACCTCTAACAGACAACACATACCAATCATCTAAGAACGCGCCATTTTGAAAAGCAGTTCCAACTACAGTGACATGCATTTGGCACGAGACTGATCTTTTTTAGGTATTTTTAAATTACTAGATTTTATTTTTTGACTCAGTGACATGAAAAGGATAAAGTAAAAAGCACTAAAACCAGCCTCCTTGTTCTTAAATGCACTAGTGATATGGATAGCAAAGCCTTAGCATCGGGTTGATAGTTCTCCATAATAGATTTTAAAAATGAGAGAGAGAAGACGAGAGGGCAAAATATCGCAATATCATAGCATGATCGTGGACTTTATTTCACACCGGTCTCCACTGAATTGATGAAGAGAAAAAGCACTGTGTTAGATATAAGTTGGCAGTTGTGGTCATTAACAGCGAGCTATTGCCCATGGGTCTGCAATAAGATGTAGTCCATATCGATTCCTTTTCACATTAACTGTGTGGAGGTTGTGACTGCAAATTACTGTTGAATTGTAGATAACACTAGCCAGGCTCCAGGAATGATAAATATTGTAAAACAGGTTATAAAAGCAGATAAGGCATTATTATGTTTGTGTCGTTAGCTCAACTTTACTGGCAGAAACGGTTCAAAACAACACACGTTTCTATGCCACTTAAGTACTATCTGTTCAACTCACTTTAACAAATGGCACCATCCACAGCGCTTCATGCAAATACACCTGAATTCAGGGTCTTTCAACACCGCTGGAAATTACACTGTGCTATCAAAATGACTTTTTTATATCATTTCCGTGGTGCGCTTTCAAAATTAACTTCTCGCTTTGTTAGAAGTGTTCCTCCAAGGAGAATTAGAGAGAGAGAGAGAGAGAGAGAGAGAGAGAGAGAGAGAGAGAGAGAAGTAAAGCAAGAGGAAGGAATGAAGGAAAAGTAGGTTTACAGCCTTTGTATTCTACGGAACAGATTAAATCAATTCAGAACAAAGCATCAGACCGTTTCCAAGCAGAAAACATCTCCTTAGTAACCGGATGAAATCAACATGAAAATCATCCAACCACCGTTTCCTCCGAGCGTCAGTCTTAAAAGAATGGCCTTGCTGAGACCGGTTTGGCTCAGTGGAGAGAGCGTAGGCCTGCGGACTGAAAGGTCCTGAGTTCGATTCTGGTTGGGGGCATGTACCTTGCTTGCGGGCACATCCCCAGTAGGGGGCCTGCAGGAGGCGGCTGATCGATGTCTCTCTCTCTCATTGATGTTTCTGACTTTATATCTCTCTCCCTTCCTCTCTGTGAAAAATCAATAAAATATATATAAAAAAACAAAAACAAAACAAAACAAAGCAAAAAAATAATGGCCTGGTGAGACTCTCAATATGTCACGTTAAGGGCAGAGCTCTGGCCAGCCTCATCCGGTCACGTTCTGGGGTGGCATCAGAGGCCACCTGTGTCGTGACTCGCACCTCCTGCTAGAAGATTTCCCAGGGAAGATACCTCAGACCCTCCTTTCCAATGTTCACGCTCAGAGTGCTTCATGCACGTGTTGTTTAAAAGCTCACATGCATTCTTAGCTCACATTTATCCCTTCAGCCAGCGAGAGATGCACTTCATTTCACACTGTAATGGCACTTGAGGTACCACTGTCCTATTCTGTTTGCACCTGCGAAAAATGTATGAGGGGATAATCTTCTTCTCATCCTTGAATGGCCTTCCGTGAGGTGGGTTGGGTACCTCCCAAAGTGGATTCTCATTTGAGAGATAAGCATCGTGTCATTCACAAAAGCATGTCAAATGCTCTAAGTTGTTGACAAGTGAAGGTGTCTTCCAGACTCCTTCACGTGAGGAGAGAGTCAATGACGGATGTCTCCCTGGTTGAGAAAATAAACACATTTCCCTCTCTCTGTTAGAGCGTGGCTTTTTACAAGAGTGGGGCCCCAGACAGTGTTGTTCAGTGGTTAGGGTGTTGGCCCGAGGACTGAAGACTTGAGGTTTTGCCTTCAGTTCAGTCAAGGGCATTAACTTGAGTTGCAGGTTCAGTCTCTAGCACCAGTGGGGGCATGTGCAGGAGGCAACCCATTGATGTGTCTCACAGTGATGTCTCTCTCTCTCTCTACCCTTCCCCTTCTCACCCCTTTAAAAATCCATGGAAAATATATCTTCAGGAGAGAATTAACAATAACAACAACCAAACAACCCATAGCGTGGTAAAGATTCATATGAATGAACACGAATGATGAGGTGTGGGTATAATTCATAATGCAATCTCTCTGAGAGGGAAGAATGGGAAATAATACAAAACCTTTGCATTGGTAGGCTAGCCACACTGATGTATATGTATATCCAATCAGAAAGGAGACCTGATTAGTCATTCAGGAATTCAAAGGTGAGATATGGGCTAGACCTCTCTCCTGCAGCACCTCGAATGGCCAGCACGCATACATAGAGCCAAACGCAGAGTATGTACAGCGGTACCTCGAGATACGAATTTAATTTGTTCCGTAACCTTGAGGCGTGGGAAACTATGAGACGCTCGAGTCACAGTAAACTGGTGGGTCGTGTGCAGCCAGCCCATCCACGTGATGACTCCTATCTCAAACGTTGCTCGTATTTCAAAGCAAAAATCGCTCACTCAACAGCTTGTATCTCAAAAATCTCATATGTTAGGGCACTCGTATCTCGAGGTTCTACTGTATTTGGAAAAAAATACACTGAAGACAAAATAAGTATTTTCTAATTTGGAAAAATCCAACAAAACCACGTGTTGGCATTAAACCCATTCTCGTCCTACGCCTATGACATGTTTTGTTTGTGAGCACTTCAGCAAAAGCTAATTTGAAGTGTGAAGCTCATTTAAAGTGGATGCGCCTACACTAGTATCCTGATAGATGACTTCTGATGGTGGTTGTCAACTGGAGGACCTGCGGTTGGCTGCTTCCTTCCTTGTGCCACGTTTTTGCCAATGACGATGGCTCCTCCTTTGCTCTCTGCGGGCTGCTCAACCTGGGAGCAGAGGCTGGCTTTCCCGGGTGATTAGGAAGCGTGTTCACTCTGTCCTTGAAGCGGTTCTTTTGTCCCCGTTCAGTCAGCAGGCCCATCTTCCCCGGCCCACCTGGAACTGGCTTTGATAAACCCACTGTCAGCCACGCTCTTTACAAGACCGGCCTATGGAAACGGAATTACCATAAGTATGACTTCCCTCCCAGTGTCCCCACAGCGCTCTGGGCCCTCATTAATGCAGATCATTTTGCCACTTAATTTTCAGCCTGGCATACAGGGGGGCATCGCCTAGGAACTGGGTAGCCTATCAATTACAGGCCCGGCCGGAGCTCAGGGAAGTAGTAGTGGGCTCTGCAGTCTGCCACGCCTGAGTTCTCAATTAGACTTTCAGGGCAGAAAACAGACTGGTCTGGTCACAGCCAGGCGTTGCTTTTTTATACTGTGTTTCCCCCACATATTCAGATTCTCTCCTCTCTGACACTATTCTGTCCCTCGCACCTTACCATCTGACAGGGAAACAGAGGAACTCAAAACAAACCACTCACTGCCATCACCACAGGTGCTTCCGTCATCAGCCTTCATTCAGATTTTGATTGTCCTAGGTCTGTTATTCTCCAAAAGGAATCAAATGATCTTCATAATCCTTTGGTGGCCAAAAGTAGGTACCCTGGATATACTTCTCATGACAAACATTTTATCTTTTATTTCTATTTATTCAGCGATCTACCTATCTTTCTTTTTATTGAAACACAAATGGTATGTAATACAGTGGTACCTTGAGATACAAGTACACTAACATACGAGGTTTTTGAGATATGAGCCGTCGAGTAAGAGATTTTTGCTTTGAAATATGAGCAACAGTTGAGATAGGAGTCATCGCGAGAATCGGCCGGCTGCACAAGACCCACCAGTTTACCTAGACTCCAGCGTCTCATAGTTTCCCACGCCTCATGGTTACGGAATGAATTAAATTCGTATCTCGAGGTACCACTGTAGTAGTTCCAGGTATACAACATAATGGTTTGATATATGCATCACTGTGAAATTATCACAAAAATAACTCTGGTTAGTATCCATTGCCACACAGAGTTACACATTTTTAAAATGAGTGCTGGGCTAGATTTGGCTCACCGATAAATAAAAAAAACTATATCTCTTTTATTTATATACTAGAGGCTGGTGCATGAAATTCGTGCACTGGAGGGGGGTGTCCCTCAGCTCAGCCAGCACCCTCTCCAATCTGGGATTCCTTGAGGGGTGTCTGACTGCCTGTTTAGACATTTAAAGAAGCAGTCGGACATCCCTCTCATAATCCAGGACTGCTGGCTCCCAACTGCTTGCCTGCCTGCCTTCTTGATTGCCCCTAACTGCTTCTGCCTGCCAGCCTGATTACCTCCTAACCACTCCCTTGCCAGCCTGATTGAAGTCTAACTGCTCCTCTGCAAGCCTAATTCTCCCAACTGCTATGCCCTGCTGGCCAGATAGCCCCCAACAGCCCTCCCCTGCCAGCGTGGTTGCCCCTAACAGTTCTTCCCTGCCAGCCCAGTGGCCCCTAATAGCCCTCCCTTGCCAACCCAGTCACTCATAATTGCTTTCTCCTGCAGACCTGGTCACCCCCAACTGCCCTCCCCTGCTGGCCTGGTCACCCCTAACTGCCCTTCACTATAGGCCTGATTCCTCCCAACTGCCCTCCCTTGTTTGCCTGATCACCTACAACTGCCTTCCTCTGCCAGCCATCTTGTGACCACGTGGGGGCAGCCATCTTGTGCAAGGGTGTGGCAGTTGACTTGCATATTACCTCTTTATTATACTTGCATATTACCTCTTTATTATACAGGATTCATTCCTTGTGTTATGTTAGATGCCAAGTTGGAGAAGGTCACAAGATTATAGAATCCATTTTTAAAGTTATAAGTAGATGTGAAATTTAATAAATGATATATGTAGAGAGAGGCATGAAAGATAAAATGATGTCTTAGAATTCTGTTTGGGGGGAGAAAACAGTTATAAAGGAGGAAATAACAGGATCCTCTTCTCTTACTCCCCAATCAGCTCTCACCTGTAATCGCAGCTTTCTGGTCTTAATAAGAAGTCAAGGTAAAAAAGAAAGGAAGGAAAAGATGATCTTGTGTCCTCCAATGGGAGCATGGAATAAAATATTTGAGATATGCACCTTCAAGAATGGTAAAGAGCCGAGACAGGTTTGGCTCAGTGGATAGAGCGTCGGCTTGTGGACTGAAAGGTCCCAGGTTCGATTCTGGTTGGGGGCATGTACGTTGCTTGTGGGCACATCTCCACTGAGGGGCGTGCAGGAGGCGGCTGATCGATGTCTCTCTCTCATCGATGTTTCTGACTTTCTCTCTCTCTCCCTTCCTCTCTGTAAAAAATCAATAAAATATATTTAAAAAAAAAAGAATGGTAAAGAAAATTGAACACATTAAAATATTTTAAGATGACAAACTCATGGTTATCTATCATGCTTGGAGCATGTCACTTGGAGCAAACACTTTTCCTGAATACTTGAAGGTAAGCTGCTTTAAGTTCAACCCGCTTTCACTTGAACTACCTGTGATGGAAAGCTTTTTAAAATGCAGGGACACGTCCCAATCTTCCTAAGCAAGACCACCGAGCATAATTTCCTCTTTCCTTGCCGCCTGGGGTTATCATGATGAACATCAGCTACTGCATTTAGCTATAACGAGACCACGCTCTGGGGACCACTGAGTGTATATACACAGTGGTCCCTCTGACACAGTGAGTCCAGACTCCTGAGCTCTGAGAATTTGGATTCCATTTCATTTCAAAGGAATATCGCAGGCTTTTCTCTAGTATTTGTTACCGTGGTCAGATGGACACCATGGATAGCAATGCCCCCACTTGGAAGTTTGCGGTGGACTGGTATACCATCTCATGATTGTGTGTGTGTGTGTGTGTGTGTGTGTGTGTGTGTGTGCGCATGCTCACTCACGCACCCCCAATACATATAATACTATGTTGATATATACAGATACCTAATTTAGTAAAACTTGGTTCTGAGAGAGAGTGAAAAGGCTCTGGTGCTAATCACTCCACAGCTCTCTGTGTGTACTTCTGTGGCCTGTGCTTACTCTACTCCTAAAGCCTGCTACTTCCTTTGCTCTTTCTGACTCTTATTCGTGTTTCAGATCAAGATTTCTCAAATGTCGATGAGGACTAGAATCGGCTGGGGGATCCTGAATAAAATAACACAGCTTCTGAGTCTATCAGTCTGGGTAGGGCCCCGAGATCCTGCATTTTTAAGAAAGTCCCAGGATTGCACTTTGGGTAGAAATATTTTTTTTTTTTTATTTTTTACAGAGAGGAAGGGGGAGAGGTAGAAAGTCAGAAACATCAATGAGAGAGAGACATCCATCAGCCGCCTCCTGCATGCCCCACAGTGGAGATGTGCCCGCAAGCAAGGTACATGCCCCCAACCAGAATTGAACCTGGGACCTTTCAGTCCTCAGGCCAATGCTCTATCCACTGAGCCAAACCAGTCTCGGCTATTTAAAATTTTTTTCAGTGATTTAGGTAAGTGATTGAGATCAGGAATCAGAAAACTCCAGCTTGAGAGCCAAATCCAGCCCCCTGCCCATTTCTACAGGCCTAGGAGCTCTCACTCCTTTAACATCTTTAAATGTTTGGGGTAAAATCACAGAAGAGGAATATTTTGCAACCCATGACAATCATAGGATTTCAAGATTTTTTAAAAATATATATTTTATTGATTTTTCACAGAGAGGAAGGGAGAGGGATAGAGAGTCAGAAACATCGATGAGAGAGAAACATCAATCAGCTGCCTCCTGCACGCCCTCCACTGAGGATGTGCCCGCAACCAAGTTACATGCCCTTGACCGGAATCAAACCCAGGACCCTTCAGTCCACAGGCCTATGCTCTATCCACTAAGCTAAACCAATTTAGGCAACTTCAAGTTTTCATGTCCCAAAATGAAGCCTGCTGAGCCATGGCCACACCCACTCATTTACTCACTGCCTGCAGGTGCCCCTGTGCCTTACAGAGCTGAGTGGCTGCCAGAGAGTGGGCGTGGCCTGCAAGGTCCCAAATGCTCCCTCTCTGGCCCTTCCCAGCCTGAGATCTGGATGGCGGTGCTTCATATCTGAACAACACTGTCCCCTTGACAGGGGGCTTTTGCTCTCCATGGTCCTGTCAGGAGGTGCCATGGACACGGCTGGTGCAGGAGCACCCTGTGTCGCTGGCAGGCTCAGGATGCCCAGGCGTTTGGGGGAAGATTTCTTTCAAGACACAGAAAGTAGCATGTAGGCTAGCAGACACCCTTCAGACATGACAAATGGCAAGTCCCAGATTACACGTCTGACAAGGCGAGAGGCCAGAGCAGCGCTCAAAGTCAAGTGTCTGTGCCCTGCCAGCGAAGGCGATCTGCTAGGGGAATTGTTGTCGTGACATTTCCAAGTTTTGTCTCCAGCTAAATTGTTTCCAAAGTCATGCTGTTTCAATCATTTATCTATAAATTATGGCCTTTTATTCTGCTTGTAAGAACATCCTTCACAATGATAAAGTAGGCCCAAACCATCTCAACTAATATTTCCTCTCAAAGATTTAATATCCAAATAAAAATGGAAAAAGCAGAATTCACAATCATAGAGAAACATCTATTCATCTTTTAGGTTCAAATGAGATTTACTGGCTTTTTCCACAAACAGTGATTTTATATAAAACAGATTCCATTAAAAC
The DNA here is from genome assembly GCA_004026805.1 of Lasiurus borealis. NCBI lineage: Eukaryota > Metazoa > Chordata > Mammalia > Chiroptera > Vespertilionidae > Lasiurus > Lasiurus borealis. The sequence continues at coordinate 7,917 of PVJN01012528.1, forward strand.
TCAAAAGTCTGTTCCTTGGACTTAAAGGGCAACTTTCAAAATAATAGAAAATCTTTGGCTCGCCCATAGATGTTGTTATTATGAAAGAGATTTTAGATCTATTGAAAGCATTTTTAATTATTTAAAATATTTATAAATGTTGTATAGGGTCTAATATAATATTTTATCTTCTACCCTGTGATCTATATAATTTAAACACCATGGCTTTACAAATAAGAATAAACCCTGAGGATAAAACTATTTCTTTATTAAATATATGGAAGTAGCTTTGTTTTTGTCTAAAGGAATGTTCTGAATTAGGTTTCTTTCATTTCCCACCAGTAGAAATCGGAAAACAAAGGAAACCTTAGCTTCTGAAAGTAAGTATAATAGGCAACACGCATACTCCTTTATTTCATGCAAATCTCTACGCTCCCTTCTGAGTTTCTTATGAGATGAATCCCCCAATGGATGAAACATTAAAACTTATTAGGCTGAAATGTGAATACAAAGAAAACTTGAATCATAGAGAGGCTAAAAGGTTGGCCAGCCAAAATACATTTTAAAATGTACAATACTGGCGATGTGGCGAGGGCCCAGTTATTTGTTAGTAAAAATTCTGTTAGACATGAATTTTTCTGTTTGGGGTACTCTCTTCCAGAAGAGCGCTACAGCAGGATCTGAAGGATAACTTAACGGAAGGTCAATAGCTCTATGCGAGGCTCTTTTGAGTTGCTTCCATGCCTCGTGATTGAGATGTCTTTGCTCTCTTGATGGAAATTGAGCTGAGTAACTGGCATGGACACTTCTGAATCTTAAAATCTTCTAGTTTGGGGCATAATGGCATTTAAAAAAAAATATATATATATATATACATACATATCTATATATATAATATAGATATAGATATAGATATAGATATAGATACAGATATAGATATATAGATAGATATAGATAGATATAAATATATAGATATAGATATATAGTTTTTTTAGTAAATCTTTATTGTTCAGTTTATTACAGATGTTCCTCTTTCCCTTCCCCCATAGCTCCCCTCCACCTGATCCCCCCCTACCCCATTCCCTTACCCCCCACCACTGTCCTCATCCATAGGTGTAAGATTTTTGTCCAGTCTCCTCCTGCACCCCTCAATCCTCCTTTCCCCTGAGAATTGTTCGTCCATATATAGTTTTTTTTCATAATTAGCTTCCTGTTATTTTTCAAATCTGCTTTATTACTCACTCATAGCAAAAATGAAGGGCCGATTGTCTGATCAAGGTCTCTCTGCTTGTTTTCCACCACTCCCACACCAACATACGTCAGCTTCCAGGGAATTGTTTCCTCTGCCTGGGATTAATCTCTCTCCTTTCTCTTCTCCCCACCCTCATTCTGGCACAATCAATCTTTCAAGCCGTCTCCTCCCCCTGAGCCTACTTCCCATGGAATGAATGTCCCTCTATTTGTGATTTCTCCCCATTCCTAGCTGAACGAGTAAAACTCCCAGAGATTAAAGAGGGTTCAGCACTATTGTGATATGGAAAAAGCCTGGGTCTTCTGGCCACTGAGGAGAAAGATGCTCAGGGGAGATGCTCTTCCAGAAATACAAACAATTATTGGGGTGTGAAAGACCAGGACACTTCAGTTCTCTTTAGTGGCTTAAAACAACAAACACTATGACCTCCTATTTTCTGTGGGTCAGGAATTCAGCCATGACTTAGCTGAGTTTGCCTAAAGGTCAAGGAGTCTCATGAAGTTGTTGTCAGACTGTAAGTCAGGGCTGCGGACCCATTTGAAAGCCTCACTTGGTGGGGGGTAAGACACCTGCATCAAAATCACTCCCACAACTTTGGGCAGGTTTTGGTCCTTTGCTTTGTGAGCCTCTCCAAGCTCTGCCTCAGGCTTCATGACCTGGAAGCTCACTTCCCCTAAGGCAAGCAATCAGACACACACACACACACACACACACACACACACACACACACAGAAACAGAGACCAGCCTTTAAAAAGCCTAATTTCAGAGGTTCCACCCCACATCTGTTTGTTAGAACACGTACACAGGTTGTGAGCACTAAAGTAAGACCATTGGAAGCCATCTTGGGTGTTGGCTCCTGTGGAGCACACATTTATTTCCCTGATTATTCTGTTTTTCTGGAGCAGAATTAATCCCTACCTCTGCCTAACTGTGCAATAAAAACATGCTCATGGACACCAAGTAGGAATGGGGAGATTTTGTATTACATGAGAACACCGAGGCAAGAGTTCAAAGTGCCTGACTATGGAGCCTGTGCCTCTAAGGCTTCTGCTCACAATGACCGCATATCAGCTTCAGATGGCCTACATAGCGAAGTCATCACCGCAGTCTAAGTAGCAGAGGGCAGTGTCAGGGAACTCATTCACCTGGTGTGTCTGACACATTGTCTTAGGAATCCGACTTGGTATTTATTCAGGATGTGCTTGTTGATCAAAAGGAACGAGTGATTACATGATGAGTAAACTCTGGAATTTTAGATAGCTAATTTGCTGCCAAAATCCTTATTTGAGAGAAATTAAAAGAAATTGGATCAAGAAATACTTGCGAATATCAAGTACTGTCTTGCATCTCACAGATCAAAATGCACAGGGCTTTTTCTAAAATGTTTAAACTTTCTCAGCGGAGCTCACATATATAACACAAGTCATGGATGTTTGTAAACTTGGACTATAATTGTCGGACTATAATTGGAAATCATTAAAAGTATAACTTTATAAAATACAATTCCATGACTATGTTTGCCTCTAATGTATGTTTATTCAAGACAATATTCATGTCATAATTATTTTCTTAATTCAAAGGATGTGCTGTGAATGGATTCAGCCTCTCCTGGGGAAAACATAAAGACTTTGGTCAATTCTAGCCACTTGGATTGATTCCATGGTGATAAATTAGTTGTCTGGTAACTATTATTATGACTGAGAAAAAAAGAGTGTCAAATAGAAAATTGTATATATGGGTGTGTAGATAAAGATGGATGTGTCTTGCTTTAGTATTTTCTCCATTGAACTCTCAGTATTCTAAAGAAAATATTGAACCTCTGTAAAGACATTGATGTTTACAAAGGTCATGGAAAACAAACATCGATACCTTGTCCCAACTATTTCTGGTACCACAGATGCAGACCAAGTAAACTTTCTCTATAACTAAAAGTTAAAACATGATACTATACTTATAACATAGCATATCAACTACATTTCAATTAAGGAAATATATGTAATTATTGTCGATTTTTTTCCAGAGAAGGCTGGTATTCTGAAACATGTTTGGTTTGACTTTAGTTGGTGAATCATTTGTACTTGTTCACTTATCCTTGCATCTTGGGGAATTCCATTGTGAGAAATTTAGACAAAGTTATTAATCATGGAAAGAGGTTAGAGGTATATAAAAATTAAGAAAATTTTACCATTTGAAGAGATAAAAGATTACTAAAATAGAAATTCTTCCATACTCTGTCTCCTTAAACTTATATTTGCCATATGATATCTTTGATTCTAAGCAAATCTAAAAGCCATTTCCCTTTAATGCCATCCACACAATAAATAATAAATATCCTTGTAATTGTGCTATTAAGGATCTTAACCACAATACTAATTATGAGCGGATTAATCCTAAGGGCAACATCTAAGTGTATCTACCGAGACGGGAGGTGATATATAGTAAACTGCTTCGCCAGCTTTTTTAGAGATAAGCACTTGAGATAATGACCGTATTTCATTAATCTTTGATTTCATGATGTCTGACACGGAATATATGTGCACCAATATTTAAAATGAATGAGTGAATAAATGAAAGGACATACAAAGGAAGAAAAAGAGATGAGGGAGAATCTATGTAGGAATCCGACTCATCTAGATCAAGCAAGTTCTGTGAGCCAACCACATGTGATGACTTGTGTGGGAAACTTGTGCTTGACAGCCATTTTGTAGTAAGCTCCAGCCACGTTAGCACTAACCTCGGGCTAGGTTTCTATTACCCCAAACCCTATCTCTTTCCCTATCTCCCGAAAGCCAGGCGTTTTGCCTTAGGGCTAGGAATTTTCACTAACTTCCTTATTTCTCCCTATAAATACCCCGAACTGCTGTTGAGTGAGACTTGATCAGAACTTTGTCTTGTCTCCATTCCTTGTGTCTCTTGTCCCTTTCATCCCCACTCCCCCTCTAGGGTCCTCCTTGACTTCACCCTCGGGTCGGGACAGATTTGGACAAATATTCCTGTAGTTAGTTCAACTTTTTTAAACATCCTCTCTTCCCTCAAGGAAAGAAAGTCTACACCTCTAAGTAGTGAACTCTCTCCATGGCTCGGGAAGAAGTAACATCCTCCCAAATGTTATGTATGGCGTATTCAATCAAACATTTTTCATACCCATAAACTCTAGTTCTCGTGAACATTATCGTCTCTCAGCACATGATGCATTCCTGATGTTCAATAAATAATGAGGAATAACAATAACAACAACAGAGGCTCCGGGGACCGCCAGGCTTGCACTCAGGCGAGGGTCTGAGCACACAGATGGCTTCCGCTGTGCACCTGAGACCAAGCCCTGCTGCCTTCCACAGAACCGCTAAGGGCAGTAAGTCCCCGAGCAATCGGTCTTCCATCAAAGACAGTCTGCATCCGGCCTCAGGAGTTCACCACCAGGGACTTTCAGCAACGGGGTCTCCCTGGCTCAGCCTGTAATGGGGCAATTACAGTCAGAGCGGTTGTCTGGGATGTGACTCAAACCCTCCTTTCTACACGGCTGTGCAGACCATCAACTCCAATGGTCCCAAGAAGTCAACCGGGAGCCCGTTCAGAATCTGGGGTGCGTGCTGGCTGAGGAGGAAGGGGAGAGCCTGTTTGCTCAGCCACAGTGGAATTTGTCTTTGTCGGCTGCGGGCACAGACAGGCCAGCCCGTGCAAATAGCAGGACAGCCCCTGCCACGTGGGCTGCTCTGGGCTCTCCTCTGACCTGGTGCTCTTGGGCACGTCTGCCATTCCTGCCTCAGACTAGCCTGCCCCGGGGTTTGGCGTGGTCCATTCTCTGGCTCCCTGTGACTGCCCAGAAGGATTGTTCAGAATAATGGGGATGCTTAATCAATATATAAGGATAAAAGGATTGCAAGTGGCATGAGTTTTTATAGGTGTTTTCTTGACTTTTTTCTTTATTTCTTTTCAGAATCATTGGCCATTGTAGAAGGCAAACAGAGAGTTGGTGGTGAGATTTCCTCAGAGCCAGGGACCAGCTCACGGGGTGAGTCAACAAGGCAAAGGTGTTGGGAGATGTTGAATACACTAAGGTGATGCCAGCCCATGGGTCACAGAGCGTGGGATGAGTCAGGGGTAGACGGGGCAAAAGCGAAGGCCTGGAAACCAATGGAGATTGCAGTGAAGGTCAAAGACAGACTGTGGGTCAGGAGGTCAAATTGGCGCAGGGACAGGATCTTGTGCTTAGAGGGGGATTAATCATTGAACTCTAGAAATAAAACAGCGGTGACTGGTAGGAAGCTCTAAGTCAGTGGTTCTCAACCTGTGGGTCACGACCCCTTTGGGGGTAGAACAACACTTTCACATGGGTCACCTAAGACCATTGGAAAACACAGATATGATTCATAACAGTAGCAAATTACAGTTAGGAAGTAGCAACAGAAATAATGTTATGGTTGGGGGTCACCTCCACATGAGGAGCTGTATTAAAGGGTCGCGGCATTAGAAAGGTTGAGAACCACTGGTCTAAGTGGACCTGGTTCTCTCCCCCATTCCCCCATAATAAATGGTTGACAGTGATTTCACGGGGTGAGCATCAGTGAGCCTTTCCTTAATCTGCTTCTACTTGTGGAGCTGTGGGGACCAAGCTACAGGGGAAAGCTGGATCCAGGTATGTGAAGAGTAGAAATAAAAAAAAAAAAAGGTTCAAGTTTGGCATATGACCTCTAAAAAACATGTACATCTCTAATTAAATATGTACAGTTATTGGATTACAACTCAATTGAGCTTTACCCTTGCTTAGTCTTCGAACTCCTTTTAACCCCTATGCTGCTTTTTCATTTTCCCCTAATCTATCCCAACTCTCAAAAACGTTTCTGCAGGATGTTATCATGATTTTTTCTCCTAGTACATTCAATACAGACAAGGCCTTTAATAAAAAGAATGATGTGTTTAGCAGCGGTAAACATTAAAAGGATGTGATAAGTGCTTTTAAATAATCCATATCACATCAACGAATCAGGGCTCTGAAGAAAGATAGCAAATGGGTCTCCCATTAATTATTGATATCCAGCGAAGCCAACCATCTCCGCCAAGGACTACATAAATAGTATATTGGAAACACTTATTGCTAAAGTTCTTTTAACACTTATTGGAATAAGAACGGTTAACTTCCACACATGTAATGGGCATGGTTCCCAACTGCCTCGCATGATACGTCTGTTGTTGGAAATGACTTCGGACAATGCAGGTGAAGCTCTTTTCAAATAATGGACAAATGTGGTAAAGAAAAGCACTTTTTGGTGCATCTAACATAGATATGCATCTTGCTATTTTTCAGACCCTTCATACATAAGCTATGAAAACAAAATGATAATGACGGAAAAAATTCTGGAATTATATGATGATTCTACAAGACCAGAGAACTCAAGTTCACTTCCTTATTTCTAGGAATGAGAACGTTTGAAACTAGGATCTACGGGGACCAGGGAGTTAGCTGAGCACACCCAACTGAAATATGAGTCTCCTGGACCCGAGGCCCAGAATTATTTCTGTTATACTCCGAATAAAAAGTTGGAGTACAAGTTATGCCTTATCAACTGATCTTATTAAGGAGACAACAGCATTTGATAAAGTAGGCACACGAGTAGAGAACCATGACTTTTTCTTGGGAAAATGATCGCTCCCTCTTTTCAAACTCAGCTCTCCTCTCAGAATGTAAAGAGGCATTGATCTACTGTCTGTAATTGTCTTAAGTTTTACACACTCAATAAGGCTCTGACAATGTGAGAACACTGTTTAGCTAAACCGGGGAGTCAATTCAATCTTAGTTCATGGGGGGAGGAGGAGAGGGAGATACCCGGTCTCCTTTCAGGAGAAACACAATCATCAATAACATATCTGATTTGAATTGTAGTTTAAAGGCTAATCTAATAATCACTTATTGAAACTTTCTGACAATTATCTAAAGTCAGCGAGGCATATTCCAGAGCACCAGTGGATGCCCCTAACACCTTTCATCACTGGGAAGACATGAGATTTATTCCTAACACCAGACGGGGTGAAAGTTAAGAACAGATCTGTGATTAAATTCTTCTCTTAAGGACACAGACTACAGGGGAGTGAGGGCATGAGTGGGTCTGGGGAAGTTTGGGGAGGGAGATGGAGGGATAAAGACACATATGTAATACCTTAACAATAAAGAAATTTTAAAAAAAGGAAAAAAATGAATGTAGACTTGGTGAACTTTCTGTCATTACAGAATGCCTTATTTATGTTGATATGTAGTAGACATTCAATTTCTCCTGAAAGAAATTGATCAAACCACACATCCCTGCGCTGAAATAGTCATTGAAAATGGAAAAGGTATGACTGGATAGAAATAAATTCACATTCCTGAGAACCTAACTGTGATCTAAGCATTAACAGACTCACCTAGAGGTGTACCTTTATTAAACTCATAAAGGGCGGCAGTGAAGCTAAGTAAGTGACTGCACGGATTTCTTTTCACTAGAGCCAACTATTAACACCGCTGTGCACTTAAGGAAAAGCAACAGAAAGAAAACCTGAACTTCAAAGGGATTCGAGCACAGAACACAAGTATCTACGCTTCTACAAATCCCTGACGCTGCTTTCATTAGGCTTATTTATTTCCAGTTTTAATAATGTCCCATTAATTGCGATATCAGATGAAAGTGAACCTCACCTGTCTGATGTTTATTTGCATTGCTTAAAACTGACAGAAATGTAACCACAGATTCAGCAAAACAAAAACTGCCAAAAGTGCCACACTCAGAACTCAAACAGGAGGATATTAGGGCATTAAGTGCAATCTTCAGACCCAATTCATCACTTCTCTCTTCCAGTATTTTCTCCTGAACAGATATCAAACCCAAGGATGCCTTCCTGCCTCCACCCTAGCTCCACCCACCACCATCCTTCCCCTAGACCATGGTTAGGGACCCCTGTTTCTAGGTTGCCTCTCAAAAACCCATTCTCCACAAACAAGAAGGGCTGACCACTGAGCCATCCTCACTTGGGAATATCCTTAGATGATCAGGGAGTTTGTGAGCCAGTTGACAAAAACACAGCAATTATTACACCTAAATTATAAAAAGGCAATTAAGTTATGGAATTATTCCAATTTCATCACTTCATCCGTGTAGCGCTCTGTTTTATTATTATCCGAGCTCTTAAAATGATTTCCATCTACTCTGTCTACATGGTGTAACTCATACAAAACCAGTGGCTACTGTGGATCCCTTCCCAAGTCCACACTGACAACTTGAGATTAGCCACGATGACGGGATTCACACCATGGAAACTGCAAATGTTACCGGCAAGACTTGGCCTCCTGTCCTATTGATCCTCTAGACCAGTGGTTCTCAATCTTCCTAAGGCCGCGACCCTTTAAGACAGCTCCTCATGTGGTGGTGACCCCCAACCATAAAATTATTTCCGTTGCTACTTCATAACTGTAATTTTGCTACTATTATGAACTGTAATGTAAATATCTGATAGGCAGGATGTATTTTCATTGTGACAAATTGAGCATAAGTAAAGCATAGGGATGAATCACAAAAACAATATGTAATTATATATTGTGAAATATTTATTTCTAATGACAAATAAATGAAATGTTGTCTTGAATCGTGGTGTAGCGTGGGTCACAGTCTTCCTATGACAACAGTAAACTACATTGCTACACTTTGCTACACCTAAGAGTGGTCTGTTGGTTTCTAAGACCATGGGAAATAGGTATTTTCTGATGGTCTTAGGCGACCCCTGTGAAAAGGTCATTCGACCCCCCCAAAGGGTCGCGACCCACAGGTTGAGAACCGCTGCTCTAGACCTACCAAAAATCATGGAGAAAATATTAACAACGTAGATTATGCTGAAGAGTTTGCTGAGTCTGTAGCCCTTGCATGTTGAATAACACAGAAAGCATTGAGAAATTGGTCTTCCCATGTCGTAAAAGGCTTATCTGTTGCAGCAAAGATGTGGCTCAAAAAATTATCGGAGGAGCCAAGTTCTAAGATGCAACTCTTTTGTTTCAGTTTCTTCTGTCTTGTTATTGTAAATTCAAATATCAACCTACTTCCATGGCAGAATGACATATTTTTGGGACACCTATCATATTTCTAGAACAGTAGGTGCCCCTAACATCTTTTGAATGATTGTCTTAACACAGACTGTCATCCTTCAGTTCCTCCCCTCCCCCATTCCTTGTTACCTTTCCTAGTTGAGTGGTATCAGCTTTCATTAAAATACAGGAGTCAGGGGCAATTCCATTCCTGCAAATGCCTAACCCAGTGAGCAACTTTTTCATCTATTATTTCTGCTTTTCCTGCACAAAGACACCACGGTCCTTCGCCATGACCTCAGAGCATTTCCAGGGACTCATGGAGAACTTCACTCTGAAATTTTTTTTGGGGGGAGAGACCTCAAAATATGATATTTACATATTCTCATTAACGCTTAAACACTGCCAATGCAGCCTGTTGTGCAGGAGATTACCGTTAAGTGGTGAATGCCAATTAGAGCTTAATGGTTAATCTGCACTAAATAAGCAGGGCTTCCTATGCCATGCAGGACCGTCAGCCATGCGTTCACAAAAACTGCTTAGTTAACCAGCTGAACAGATTAAAGGCAGACGTTCAAGTTCATGGGGGAGATGAACAGGTCTTCACTGGAATAGTATGGAATATTCTCCTGCTGATTTTTATCCCTCCGCATTCGGGTTTCATTTCAAACGTCAGAGTTGTAATGGCAGTGACATTCCTTCTATAACAGTGTTTGAGACATATGCCATAAAAGGGGTTGTAATAATAATACTACAAATTACATGCTTATTTTTCCAGATCATACCTAATAGACTGTGATATCGCTTCCGGTCACAGTTCACTGCAGTCAAATTTAAAGCATCGTATTAAAGTCAAGGTCCCTTCGCATCTAATTAGACATTAGAAACAAACGTGGCCAGGTTGGCATTCTGTTAAATATACGCCAAGAATCCCTCCGAGGCGAGGGCACCGTTGAAGGGCATTAAAGGTACAGGGACCAGTTCTGAAGGTACAGGATGAATTACTGCAGACTGAGCCTCAGCACGCAAGGCGACATCTCAGTTGCTGTAGGACCCCGAAGCATAAATCGTACCCAGCCTGTAAAATATTCAGGACGAAGGATGTTTTATGCTTAGAAGCTTAAATTCTAGAAATTATGCCAGCGAGCGAAGCAATTCAAGAAAACACCTATCACTGGGATATGGATGGCAACATCGCAAATCCTGGCAGAGGGGTTTATTTCAGGAGCATTCAGGAAAGATTAGAAACGGTGCCTTTTGTTCAATTTCTAGAAATTCATATAAGTAAGTCTCAGCTAGACACTGTATGTAAACGTGAGAACTGTGGATTTTTTTTCAAAGTCCTTCCTCACTAATTTTGCTGTATGCATCCTCAGAAATGGATAGAAGGAAATATTTCCCTAGAATTCCATTACATAGGATCATAGGTATATTTCTCTCTGCTTCTGCTTTTGATCACTTTGCTAAAAAGAAAAAAAGAAAAGAAATTGGGAAGTAAAAGCGATTTTATGACGTTCTCTAGCTGGCCTTACAGTCTGGCATTTTGGCAGCAGTTTTCCAGACCAAGCCGTCTGATTGGTTCTTCATGGTCCAATCACATTCTTTTCTGTGTGTAACTACCCTCTCGCCTCATTTTGAGAAGAAAAGCAATAGGGACCTGCAAGATCATGTTATTTGAAAATCCTTGTCTTGAATACTCCTGGAGTAATCTACAAGCAAAGAAAATTATCATTTTTAACCATTATAAAAGCAGACACTGAAATTACTAGGAGAAGGGCTGGATTTATAAATATAAGTTTTAGTGAATTAAAAAATTAACTATCCCCATCTGATAGATGAGAACTTTCTAAAAGAAAACCTTGGGTTTCGCTTAGCAATTGTAAAGAGCTTAAATAGCGGCCTTCCACCGAGACTGGTTTGGCTCAGTGGATAGAGCGTTGGCCTGTGGACTGAAAGGTCCCAGGTTCGATTCCGGTCAGGGGCATGTACCTTGCTTGCAGGCACATCTCCACTGTAGGGCGTGCAGGAGGCGGCTGATCGATGTCTCTCTCTCATCAATGTTTCTGACTTTCTATCTCTCTCCCTTCCTCTCTGTGAAAAATCAATAAAATATATTTAAAAAAATAGCGGCCTTCCATTCTTGTGGGGCACGTTCTGAATGGTGGGGTCTGCATTTTCTCTCTTCTGCAAGTAAACTGGTTACAGCGGAACTTGTTTCTGGAGGAATGGCCATCAAATTGGGTTAATCCCAAGGTTTGGACACTCCAGTGTACCACAATGTCTTTCAGCTGAGAACCAAAGATGTATATTTCTCTTTTTAGTTTAATATATAATATATATTTCAGAGAGGAAGGGAGAGGGAGCGAGAACTGGAAACATCAATGATGAAAGAGTGCCATTGATTGGTTGTCTCCTGCATGAGCACTACTGGGGATCGAACCCACAACCCAAACATGTGCCCCGATTGGGAATGGAACCCTGATCTTCTGGTTCATAGGTCAACACTCAACCACTGAGCCATACCACCTGGGCAGTATTTCTTTATAAAACAATAAGATTTTAAAATTTATTTTTACAGAGAGGAGGGAGAGAGGAAGAGAGAGAAACATCAATGTAATAGCAAACATGGATCAGCTGCCTCCCGCATGCCTCCGACAGGGGATGGAGCCTGTAACCCAGCCACGTGCCTTGACCTGGAATCAAACCAGACATTGATGGTGCATAGGAGAACACCTAATCAATGATCACAGAGGCCAGGGCAAAAATTATATTTCTTGATATTTTCCTAGCAATATTTAGCCACCAGGGCAAATTGTGCCTGTAGAATATTCCATAGTCTCCCTTTCTATTGATCTTTGAACCGTGATAGACCCACTGAACTTGGACAGGATTTTGGGACAAAGAGGAAGAAGATTCTGCCATAGCTACAATTCACTTAGCTTGATGGGAGAATTTTGCCACCAGTATGAAGAAAATTTTCAACTAAAATCTATATTCACTTAAGGAACATCTTCACTATCTTTCAAAGTATGTAAGAAAAAAATAAAGGAAACAGAATTTGTATTTTACCACTGAATGGCCTGGAGGGATACTATAAAAGAAAAACAATTACTTGCTATTATTCATCAATGAAGGATTTCATGGTGACAATGGTTCCAGCAAAGATTCCTTCATAGAGTGAAACAGAACCTTCCATACCATGTCTGTTTCTCATAAGCTCTCGATTTTTGTTTTAGGACAACCCACGTGACCGCTGCATTCATTTTCGGATTTATACCTCTCCTGGAGAATTACTGCTGAAGAGACATAGGGAATAGCACGCCATGAATAAGAAGATTTAAGAAGAAAGCTACCCTTGCAAAAAAATAAAAAATAAATAAAAAATACCGAGATCTGCACCTTTAAGCACTTTGAACCTGCTAGCGTTCTGGCTCATCATCATTTCTCCCGGAGAACACGGATGCGGACACGCACATTTGCTCTCACACCTGATGGGCCCGCACATGTGGGGAGGCTGAGAGCCGACTCCGGCTCCCGGATAACGTATGGAAGCCGGGAAGAAAGGAAACGGCGAGGGAGGCAGGCCCGCGTCCTGGGGAGCGTGATGAGCACGGCAGAAAGGGGATGAGGACAGGAGACGCGCTAATTGCCCCCCTGGCACCTGCACGGTCCTTCCTGTGGAGCAGACCTGACTACACAGGCCCCGTTTTCCCAGGGACAGGTCGTGTTTTTCAAAGGTGTTGACACGAAGCGAGACACAGTCAGGGATGAAATGATATTACCTCTAAGGCGCTGGTCAGAATACTAAAATACAGTTGATTCTGCAAGATCCAAACCACACAGAAATAAGAGGCCAGACTGGTTCTCATTCCAGCTCTCCCCGGAACCCAGCCTGCTCACCCAGTGTGACTTAGTGCCAATGAGGGAAAGGGTCACCCGGGCCAGGTCCCTCATCTCTGTCAATCAGTTTCTTTTTTTTTTTTTCTTATTTAATAAATATTATTGATTTTTTACAGAGAGGAAGGTAGAGGGATAGAGAGTTAGAAACATCGGAGAGAGAAACATTCATCAGCTGCCTCCTGCACGCCCCCCACTGGCGATGTGCCCGCAACCAAGATACATGCCCTTGATGGGAATCGAACCTGGGACCTTTCAGTCCGCAGGCTGATGCTTTTTCCACTGAGCCAAACCGGTTTGGGCCTGAATCCGTTTCTTGATTAGAAAAGAGAGAAGGGCCCAGAGACTGTCTGAAGTCTGCTTTTATTTTTACACTTGATTATGCGAGGAGCAAAGGGATCAATATGTCAAGAAACTCTAGACCTAAATCAGTAAGGAGCTTCGAAAGCCAGCGGATTCTGGGCCACAGAAGTGTGCTCATCTCGATAATCACGTTGTAAAAGCCTTGGGAAGGAGACTTCTGTCAATGGCTTAGAAGTAACAGCAGCTCAAATGTTAAAACAAAGGGCTGTTATTGGCTATTGATAGGAGTTTTTCCTAAGAAGCATCACTCCTGTATTCATCTCTGGATCGCAGGAAGGAGACTGTAGATAAATTCCACCGCAATTCCCAAACCGGAGTTCAGACCGGAGTGGTGACATTTTTTTTTCTTTGCTAAACCTTTCTCAGAGCTGATAACCGTGGAACAATGGATTGATCTGAGTCTCCGCTCTTTGCTTTCCCGGGGCCCTCCCTCTGGCTGAGCAGGAGGA
>PVJN01012528.1:22004-51174 GCA_004026805.1 Lasiurus borealis
ATGCAGCTTGTCACTGTTCAGGGGGTCAGGGGGGGTGGTCACAGGGTCCTGGACAGAACTGAGCACTGACTGGTCCTTCCACTTCATGATGTGGGGAGACAGGAGAGACGGGAGGGAGCCAGGGAAGAGAGGACCCAGGAGGAAGCCAGAGGACAGGGAGAGAGGAGAAAAAAATGGAGGTGGACCTGAGACCATGGGTCAGCTCTGTGCTAATGGGTGATGAAGCCAATCACATCCTTTCTCTCTCTCTCTCTCTCTTTTTAAAAAATATTTTATTGATTTTTTACAGAGAGGAAGGGAGAGAGATAGAAAGTCAGAAACATCGATGCACGCCCCACAGTGGAGATGTGCCCACAACCAGGATACATGCCCCCGACCGGAATCGAACCTGGGACCTTTCAGTCTGCAAGCTGACACTCTATCCACTGAGCCAAACCAGTCTCAGCACACCCTTTCTCTCTTGTTTCTGTTTTCCCATCTGTAATAATGGCCTGTTTTTTTACTACATGGAAGTGTTGGGCGAACCAAATGAGAAATATATGACAACCCTATCCAATAAAGAGGGAGTATGCAAATTGACAATCACAAAGATGACGGCGCCCAGTCCTCTCAGCCCCGCCAGATTCCCCCAATCCTTTCAGCCCCACTGGGGGGTTGGCAGACATGCAGTGTAGCCAGACCTGCCCTCAGCCCTTATCCCCCCACCCTCAGCCCCCCAGGGCTGCCTGAAGCTCAGGTAACCAGGGCTGGCCAAAGCTTGCTCTGCCGGCATTGGCAGCAGCAGAGGTGTGATGGGGGTGTCACCTTCCCCTGATCACTGGTCGCCTCCTGCCCCTGAGAGCTCCCAGACTATGAAAGGGGGCAGGCCGGGCTGAAGGATCCCCCCGTCCAGTGCATGAATTTTCATGCATTGGGCCTCTAGTCTATATATATAAAAGCCTAAGCAACACAACAACCAAATGACCAGTCACTATGACACACACTGAGCACCAGAGGACAGGTGCTAAACACAGAAGCTACCACAGTGGGAGCACCACTCAGCTGACAGATCCATCCCGGAGGCCCGCCAGCCCTGAGTTAGCCCCTCATGCCCTCAGTAGTCCTGCAGGTCCCATCTCCAGAGGACAGGCCAGGCACCAATGGACTGGTGCTGCCAGCACGATTCTGACAGAGCTGCCGGCCTCCTGAAAATCATCCTCGGGCCCCAGGGTCACTTGCCCTCCCTCATCCCCTTTTGGATGGGCACCAGAAGCAGGGCTCACGGCTGGTGAAAACAGCTATGGTGGCGTTAGCCTCTTCTGATCAGGACTGACTGGGCACAAGCCTGAGGCAGGTGGAGCAGGGCCAGGATGAGTGGGAGCAGCAGGCAGGAGTGGCAGGCAGCACAGGGCTGCTGGTTTCAGCCCAATCCCCACAGGCCACAAGGAGGGACCCCACCCATGCATGAATTTGTGCACTGTGCCTCTGGTGAAGGAATAATCCATGATACAAGTGGGTTTGTAAAAGAAGACAGAAGTAGGTAGAGTAAGTGGAATATAAATACAGTGGTACCTCAAGATACAAGTTTAATTCATTCCGTAACCTTGAGGCATGGGAAACTATGAGATGCTTGAGTTGTGGTAAACTGGTGGTTAGTGTGCAGCCAGCTGATCCGGGAGATTACTGGTATCTCAAATGTTGCTCATATTTCAGAGCAAAAATCGCTCCCTCGTCGGCTCATATCTCAAAAATCTCATATGTTAGGGCACTCGTATCTCGAGGTACCACTGTACCCTCTGTCTCTTTGAGCTAAGCAGCACTTTATAGTAACAAACATGGGATACGTACCGGGAGCCAGGCACTACTGACCACTACACTAACCAAGGTCCCGTGAAGAGAAAGATGGACAAGGTGTCTGACATTGAGACCCTCTCATTTTAGTGGGAGAGACACGCACTTTAAGGAGCCATATTGATAAGGTGAAGAGTTGTATGATAGAGTCTGCGTAGACTGATGCAGAGGCTCACAGCAGACCTCATGCCTGGTCCTGGCACAGGCTGGGCTAAGCCTTTCAGACTAAATGTGAGGAGAGCCAGGGAATGGCCCATAAACTGTTCAGCCAGAGCCCAGGCTGAGAGGGTATGAAGGTGCCATGTGCCCGCTGCCTCCGAAGCCTGATCCAGGATATATTCCTGTGAGAAGCAGGGCTAGGGTAGCACACACGGCCCATTCATGTCATCTTACAAAGGAGTTTAGACCTGCTCTACCCAGTTTAGCTCAGTGGATAGAATGACAGTCTTTGGACCTCAGGGTCCGGGGTTCTATTCTGGTCAAGAACATGTACCTTGGTTGCAGGCTCCTTCCTGGTCTGGGGCCCTGGCTGGGGTTCCTGCAGGAGGTAACCAATCAATGTGGTTCACATGAACATTTCTCTATCTTTCCCTCTCTCTTCCACTCCTTCTAAAAATCAGTGGGAACATTTTCTCAGTGAGGATGAAGACAAACAACAACAAACAAAGGAGTTTAGACTTGATTCTGTAAGGTCAGGGACACAGATTCACACTCGTGACGAAGGTACCTGTGCACTTTATGTTACATAAACTCATGTGAGAAAGGTCAATCTGGGAGCAATCCAGGACTGAAGATCTTCAGGGGAAGGCTGCAGGTGCTTTGTCATGTATGGCCAAGCTCCATGGTATGTATGCTCCCGCCTCATTCCGGCCATGCTGAGAGTGGACCAGCACTAGAAGACACACTGATATCTCTCTCTCTCTCTCTCTCTCTCTCTCTCTCTCTCTCTCTCTCTCTCTCTCTCTCTCTCTCTCTCTCTGATTCCACTTAGGTTCCCAAATAGTGAGGTGTCAGCATTGGTCATTGTACACAGGCTGTCCAGCTCTTTTTTAAAATATATTTTTATTGATTTTTTTTTTACAGAGAGGAAGGGAGAGTGATAGAGAGCTAGAAACATCGATCAGCCACCTCCTGCACGCCCCCCACTGAGGACATGCCCGCAACCAGGATACGTGCCCTTGACCGGAATTGAACCTGGGACCTTTCAGTCCGCCGGCTGACGTTCTAGCCACTAAGCCAAACTGGCCTCAGAGGCTGTCCAGCTCTTATATTAAAAATCTGCATGTCCAGTATTGAATGCTAAACAGAATTGGTAACCAGAGGGTCGTCGATGAACCACTGCAACTAGAATTGAGTGTGTACAAACGTGGAGTTGTGTGCTTTATCCCTACATTAAATACATTGGAGGATTAAAAGGAAAGCAATATTTTAGATGCACTTCATTGGGCAGGGATATTAATGACAAGGGAGATAGCTATTTTTTGGTTCATGCACTTAATCACAGAATTTTGAGATGGCAGCATAATTGCATTAATGACTTTTTTTGTACCTGCTCCTTGGTTTGCATGTTTGGAGTAAAGGTACATTAATGCCACCAGCCCTCCAGGTGTTGTCTGATGAGTCCATGAATCAAAAAAAGAAAAAAAAAAGAAAAGAAAACAAAGGTAATGGTAGTTTAATGGTCTGATACGTTAGCGTTGGTAGAACTGTCTATTGTTGTGGAGTAATTCATAAGTTCTTAGGACATTTTATATGAAATGACTCAAAAAGAGCAATATGAAAATAAATGTTTTCCAAGAGACTGGAAGGGAATGAATTCATCAAAGGTTTAAAACAACTGTACATTTCTGGAGCGTTATGTATTAAGGACAAATCACTTCTAGAATGTTACTGTTTATGCATGTCTGTGTGCTTTCTTGCAACATCTATCTATCTATATATCTATCTATAACAGATATATTTATATATATAAATTATCATATGTCCTCTATAATATAAAGATATATATTCAGCTAGCAAAAAAAAAAAAAAAAGAATAGTGAAAAAAAAACACAAAAACTCCTGAAAATGTCAAATATTTTTGAAGTCACTTTGAGAGGCAATATTGTGAATGGGTTTAAAGTTTAAGGAACTTTTCAGGAATATGTCCCAAGGCTGGAGAAAGAGGAAATGGCTTAATTAAAACACTCCCTCCCCTTCAGAATTTGTTGAGTTGATGTCTTTCCTGCCTCTTTAATATTTATCAGTCAATCAGCACACATTTATTACCCATTTTATTTCTCCATGGATAAACAACTTTGGCTGAGTGGAGGCACAAAAAATAATTTACAACAACTTAACTGAGTATTTAAACAATTGAACAGGCTATACACAATATCTATACATTCTTGGTTTAAATCCGATGTTCAGGCTGTTTTACCGAATGTTCTGAACTGTATACTTAACACTGTAAGATGGCGACTGAATGCTTTGGGCTGAGGGATGAAATAACTTTCCAAATTGCACAGTACATAACCCATTGCATGCCGAGGCACAGTGATTCTTCAGACAGAAAAAATGAACAGAATATTAGGATGTTAAAGGGCTTAGACTGTCATCACATCACAAACATTAAAATGTCTTCTTAAGGCTGTCTGTCACATGATTTTTTTTCTAGAGCTGTGCTCACTATGACCAGGGATTAATATTTTAAATATACATATATGTATATTATATATATGTATATATATGTACACACACACATATGAATGTATGTATATATTTGATTTCAGTCAGAGAGGAAGAAAAAGGGAGAGATAGAAACATCAATGATAAGAGAGAAGCATTGATCGACTCCCTCTTGCACGCCCCCTACTGGGGATGGAATGGAGCCCACAACCCAGGCCTGTGCCCTGACCAGGAATCAAATGTTGACCTATTGGTTCACAGGTCATCCCTCAACTTTAAACAACACTGGCCAGGCGTCACCTTCCAGTTATTGGTCAGTCTACTCCAGTGTGCCCCCTGCCTTCCAACGTAACAATGTTGAAGACAGAATGCAATGGTTGTAACAAATTGGTCCAAAAAACTTCCTATTTCTCACATCCTTCATCTTATTTAGATTCATTACCTTGACAGTGTTTTTCTCTTTCTCTCTCCGTCTCTCTTTCTCCCTTCTTTCTCTCTCTCCCACTCGGGTTCCTTTCTCATTGGAAATTTTGGTTTCTTTGTTTTTGTTGGTCTGTGTTCTGTGGGCGTATTTATCTCTAAATGAGTTATGCTGATCAAAGTTGTAGTTCTAAGTATACACAGGTTTCCTTTCTTTGAAATCTATTCTCTCTGGGCAACCGTATGCCTTCCCATGACTTAAATTGCCATCTCTGCCCAGATGACTCCTTCTCAAGTCATATGCTCAGTCTCGTCTCTGAGTTCCAGGTTCATGTATATGTCTGCTTAGTTGACATCGCCACTTCCATTGATTTTTAGAGAGAGTGGAAGGGAGGAGGAGAAAGAGAGAGAGAAACATCCATGTAAGAAGACACAGATGTGAGAGAGACACATCTATTATTTGACTCCTGCATGCACCCAAACCAGGGCCAGGGATAAAGCCTAAAACTAAGGTACATGCCCTTGGCCAGAATGGAACCCAGGACCCTTCACTCATCAGGGTGACCTATGATTTACTGAGCCAAACTGGCGAGGGCTAAAAACCTTATTTTTAACACGGCCTACAAGGCACCTAATGACCTGGTCTCTGGCTTGTGTTCAGCCTCAGACAGAAACTATACCTCCTGCTTCCCATAAGCCAGAAAATCAGCCTTCTGATCTCCTAACTCTTCGTTCTTTTTTGTTGCCCGAACTTTACAACTATTGTTTCCATATCGGAATGATTTCTCTTTCCTACTTTCCCTTAATTAACTCCTAAACATTTAGGTGTAATATTGTCATTTTAAAATTATATTTCCATTTCTTTCTAACCTGCTTTCCAAAGTAGGTCAGATATTTTATCAGTACTCCAGCATTTTTCAGAATACCGTTATATAGGCGTTTGATATTTTTGATTAACATCTTTCTAACTCATTAAGATGTAAATTCTGTGAATAAAATGGCTGTAAATGTTCACTATTTTGACCCCAGTACCTAGGCCCACTGCAAAATATGGAAATTGTTATTATTTATGGATGAATAAATGAAGGGATGAGATGACAGGAGTACATTGATGGTGACTACTAAATGCAGGGGAAGCTCTCTGCTATTTCATGTGTACGTTGAATATCATTGAGCTTTTAAATAAATACTGAGTACTTTTGATTTAATTGGATGATCCCTTATTAAATTTATCGGTCATTTACCTCTAGACCTGCCCTCAGGGTAGGAGTGAATTTCTGCTACCTGTAACTTGCCAGCCATTAGCACTGAATTTGTTTCACTGGACACTGACTAACTATCTGTTCACTATTTGTCAACAGGCAGAAGAGAAGACAGTAGTACAAATGTAAAGACCCACAATAATTCCATGCATATTTGGTTTAATTTGCAAAAGTGGAAGTGAGATTAAAAGAGAGAAAAAAAAAGAAGTAAGCCGCTCTTTTCTTTAAGAAGATGAAGAACAAACAGGGGTGACGGGACATCCTTAAGTGTATTAGTTGTTTCATCATGGCGGTCTGGACTCAAGATTGCTATTCTCCCATCACGTTAAAAGAAAGAAAAGAATCATTTAAAATAAAATCGTGTTTCTGAGAGACAGAATGGCTACCGTGGAGTGTGGTGGGTTCTCTTTCTCTGAAGAGTGTTAAGAATTGATGATGGTTTAAGAATAGCTCTGCCTAGAGCCATGGGGACTAATTGGAGGACCCTTCTACTTATCAGCCTCCACTGTGAAGAGTGCTACACGATTCTCCCTGGAGACGGCCCGTAGCAACCAGGACCGAATTCTCACTGGTCCAGGGACTTCAATAATCAAATGTCCCGGAATGCATTCCAATCAAAATGCTTATTATTTATCACCAATATTAGAAGAAGCTGGACATGTTTACCTTGCCTATAACCTCATCATCCACGACAGCCACCTCTTCGGTGGAATTAAAAGATGGCTATTCCAGGCCTTAGTTTTATATAAATGAGTCAACTATTCGTGGCCTGGCCATGTGGCTTTAGTCACTTGGAATTAGCAGTCACTCCTTCGGGACTAACCCATGGACAGGACAGGTAAAGCCAGTGAAAACAGCATCTTTGCAGACACACAGGCGGAAGGAGCAAGGGCAGAGTAACACACTTAGGGGAAGGCAAACACGAAAGTCCATAAACACAAGAGGAGATATTCCTGGACAAAGTGCCGGGGAAGAGCTTGGAAGCGGTACAGACAGGAAACGCTCTGTTTGTCAGATGGAAGGGGGTTCTTTCGAGCCCTCGGAAAGGGCTGTAAGACGTGCGTTTACAGGGGTGGGAGGGAGAGGGTGGAAGCAGACAAGACGATGGATGGGATGAGTGGGAACAGAGGGCGCGGATTTGGTTTGTGCGCGTTCAGGAAATAAATGGATCCTTCGGGATGTCTGTCTGGGCTACTTCAACATGTGCGTGCAGGCTCCTTGGCCGGCTTCCAGCCCGGGTCCCGGGAGCTCTCTTCCGCTGGATGCTGCCTGCGCAGGAGCTTCTGTGTTGGCATAAGTTCAGGTTCAGGCTCGGCCAGACCCGAGTGTGTAACTCAGCTCGGCCCCAGTCGGGGCTGCCTGTGTGACTTCAGGTGGAGTGACCAACATCCTCCTGGCCCCGGGCTCCTCCGTCATAAAGGGAAGGTGATGAGTTAGGCAGAGGTCTCAACAGAACATGCGTGGCCCCAGAGGCTGTTGAAAGTGTGTGCACACGCAGTTTCCATGTGAAAATCATAGGGGGCACTATCCCCACCCAATGGGTGAAAGCCAAGGATGTTAACACCTGGAAAGGCACAGGACACTGGGGGGAGGGAGGAAGGAGGCCATGTCTCATATTGTGTAGAACGTTCTAGTGTAGATTTTCCAAGGGAAATCCTTCGGTGAGTATCACCTAAGTCCATATGGATGTGAACACGAAGTATTTCGGGTTACATTTTCGTATACATAAACATTTCCAGGAGTGCAACAACCATAGCATGAAAGATTGTGCTCTGTTTGGCTTAGCATTTTATTAAGGCTTGTTCACCATGAAAGGAAAAGCATCTCGGCAACGGTAACGTCCCTCCGGGTATTTGAGGAAGAATAAGCTTACGAGATTGCATGTGTGGCTGCGCATTCACTGTGCCCTGTGCGTCGATACAACATGCAAGGGGTTCGCCGGGTCTCTGTAGTAAGGCACACAAGCATTCCCTCATGGACACATGCATTCTTCTGTTATAATTCATTTTCGCCTCTCCTTTAAATAAACGTGTTATATTATTTTTTTAAAGAATTATCTACCGGTTACATTTCCTATGAATTGCATTTCACAGAGTTTACACAATAAATGATTTGATGGAAAAGGGGGCTTGGTGTCTACCAGGATTGGGAATCAGTAGGTTGGACATTCTCAACTTTCAGCTGTCGAATCCCTGAGTTTCTAAGTTTTACTCTGATCTGCAAAGAAGGAGAAACCCTTCAATGATTTTCACTAGTGATAGTCAACTCAATGTCTACATTGCAGAGAAGACTCACCGTAGAAGACGGTGTATCTATGGTTCCATCTTTCCACTGAGCTCAACTGTGATGAGAGGTGGATGTGAAATCAGGAGGCGAATTCTAGCTGAGTACATGCCATGTCTGGTATTAATAAAAACTGTAAAGAAATGAGAGAGTAATTGCTGCCATAATGGCACCTTTCAGATATTCACAGAAAATAGATTTCATCTCCTATAAAGAAGAAGAAATGTACTTTTATTAAAAAGTTAAAAACAGCCAAAACTGGTTTGGCTCAGCGGATAGAGCATCAGCCTGTGGACTGAAAGGTCTCAGGTTTGATTCTGATTAAGGGCATGTACCTTGGTTGCGGGCATATCCCCAGTAGGGAGTGTTCAGGAGGCAGCTGATCAATGTCTCTCTCATCATCAATGTTTTTGACTTTCTATCCATCTCCCTTCCTCTCTGCAAAAAATCAATAAAATATATTTTTAAAAAAAGTTAAAAATTTTTCCCAGTTCAATCTGAGAAGGGGAAATAGGAAACTGAGGCATACTGATCGTTCCAAGTACGTGTCATATTTCAGGATTTTCACTGCTCCGACTCCTGGAAAATTCATCTCTCCTTTGCCTCCTGCACACACGTGCACACACACACACACACACACACCAACCACAAAAGTAATTAAGTCAGGCAAAGGCAAAACCATATCGGCTCTACGGGGATGCCGTTGAAAGGGTTTCTAAATAGGTTGGCGCACAGATATTTTAGCAGGATAATCAATACGTCCCGTTCTATGGGGCTTTTTAATTTGCACGTGTCACTCCCGGAGAGCAATACACAAGGCAATCGGGCTTTGTACAGTCATTTTACAGTCAAATACCTCGATTTTTTGTTTCCCATTTTACCTCCGACGCACAGCCATCTACTCAGACAAAACCTCTGGGGCAGAAAAGCTCTTTCCCGTTTTTGCCAATCAAGCAGAAGCGGGCGTGGGTGCCAGGCTCCCTGGCAGCGAGCTCTCTGCTGGGTATTTCTCCTTCCTCCATTAACGTGACCCGCCCATGACAGAACTGGATCAAGAATAACACATGCTGATGGTCCTTGTAAAAGTAACAGAGCTGCTGTCAAACACGCCCGGGACGGCAATGAAACCTGCATACATAGTAGGTGCGGTGGGAATGAGAGCAGAGGTAACATGTTCACTGTACGCGCTTCCCTCTTATTAGTGTTTAACTTGTAGAAATCATTGACAGCCAGTTCCGAGTGGTGAGAAACTGGTCCAATGGAGCCACTGCAATTGAGCGGGAGACATAACAGCTTCATCATGCTGATTCCTGGATGCTGACAGATACTTTTAGTTCGTCATTCGAATGTGTGTATTGGCTACCTACTCTGTGAAAAATAATGGTAATTGTTAAGGGTGATAAAATAGGGACTAACACTTTATTTATACTCATAGAGCTTGTGGTTGAGTGTAAGGGCATAGAAATACAATGGTACCTCAAGACACGAGTTTAATTCATTCCATAACCTTGAGGCGTGGGAAACTATGAGACGCTCAAGTCTCGGTAAACTGGTGGGTCGTGTGCAGCCGGCAGATCCACGCGATGACTCCTATCTCAAATGTTGCTCATATTTCAAAGCAAAAATCGCTCGCTCTATGGCTCATATCTCAAAAATTTCAAATGTTAGGGCACTCGTATCTCGAGGTACCACTGTATGCAGAGGAATAGATGCTGAATGTCCTGTTTCATACCACGCATTTGCCCGTTGAAAGGGAACAACTTTAGTTTCTGGAATGATCACAGAATTCTTCCTGGAAGAAGTGTCATTTGAACTAGACCATGAGGGATGACTTATAATTCCAGCAATGGCATTGCAATCAGGTAGAATTGCATAATATCAACAATCCCAGTATGTTCTCTGGGGAATACGGAATAGTTGGTTCTACATGACTCTTGGGTAGTGTTGTCATGGGAAAGAAGACCACCATTCAGGTTGATGACAATGCAGAGAGGGATAAAGAAAGGACAAGGGCCAATACCCATTTTGCTCAGTGGATAGAGCGTCGGCATTCGGACTGAAAGGTCCCAGGTTCGATTCCGGTCGGGGGCATGTACCTTGCTTGCCAGCACATCTCCACTGTGGGGCGTGTAGGAGGCGGCTGATAGGTGTCTCTCTCTCATTGATGTTTCTGACTTTCTATCTCTCTCCCTTCCTCTCTGTAAAAAATCAATAAAATATATTAAAAAAAAAGAAAGGACAACGAATCTGGGTTATATTTAGTAGGTAGCAGCTCAATAAAGTATGTGCCCCAAGAAGATTTTAGGAAGACAAATCAGCATGGTGAATGAGACACTGCTATGCTCAAGCATGTGCTTTGGGACTGCTAATTTTTAAGAATTCTCTGTCATTTTCTCACATTCTAATCATTCTCCAATCCTGGGTAAACTAAATTATGATCTCTCTCTGTGCATTTTATCATATTTTGACTTAGGTATTACATTTTTCAGAAGCATTTGTGATCTATAAAAGTATCAAAAGGCCACATCATATTCAGCAAACAAATAATATCAAATCAGAATGAAGACTCAACCTGTGACTATTTAGAATGACGACGCAGGCCTCCTCTAAATCTTTTAGAATTCACACTGTTGAGTCTGAAAAAGTTCCAAACTAGTGTAAGGACAACTGAAATACTATCGTAAATAAATATGTATTGCACACCCACTGTGTGAAAAGTAATGCATGCGATTTTTCTCACAGCACTGAAAATATAATTGGGCCAAAAAGCTGGGAATAAACAAATCCTAATAAAAGGCTAACTGTAAAAATACAATAAATGTCTTAAAAAATGCTCTCCTGCTCCGGGAAGGAATGGAAGGCTCTCTCCATAAGAGGAAGGCATAGCGTTTCTACTTCTTGGAAGAGCCTGGGGTTTGCTGAAGGCTTAAAGGATGAGCATGATGTGAACAGAGGCAGAAGGTAGAGAAAGGCTGCTCCAAGAAGGGAAAGAGGGCATTAAAGACACGCTAGTATGAACTGGTTTGCCATGTTTAAAACTTCCCAGGGGTCTGCTGAGATGGAAAGCGGGCTTTTGGGAAGAGACACAGAGGGGGCAGAGGAATGATTCGCTTGCATCAGGTGAGAAATCGTGAGAGGTGCCATCCTGGAGCAATCTTTATATATGATTCACTTTGAGCGTCAGAAACATCCATGAGAGAGAAACATCGATCAGCTGCCTCCTGCACACACCCTACCGGGGATGTGCCTGCAACCAAGGTACATGCCCTTGACCGGAATGGAACCTGCGACCCTTCAGTCCAAAGGCTGACGCTCTATCCACTGAGACAAACCGGTCGGGGCTGATGCAAGTACAATTTTAGATGCAAGAATTGGGATGCAGGGAGCAGACTGAGGAAGAAAACAAACAGCTGAGCTATTTTCTGGTTGTGTCATAAAGCGCAAGGTTGACAAGAGACAATTTCACTCAAGATAGAACACGGCTTGATGTTTAAGTGAAGCATTCAAAATACCCTCCCCCCCGCCACCCCCAAACTGAGGGAAGATAAGCATGAAAAACACCAGCTCACAACACGAAATGCTCACCGGGCAAGTCGGTCCAGCGCTCCATGGAGCAGTTTTATTCACTGAGTCTCACAAATTCACAGCCCGGCTGCCAAGCAGTAAATTCATTAAAACCAGGAAATCGCTTAATTAGTTGAAAGCGACCAACACTTTTAAAAACAAACGTTTGAACTCCATGGATTCCCAACAAATCTCTCACAATCAGAACAGTTACAGTATGTCTATAAGGACTAGGGAATTAATTAAGGACCCTGATGTGTCAGATCTCATGTTTCTTAACCTTTCTTCCCCTTTTTAAGAAGAATGTATGTGCTTAAAGGGTGTTGAGTTTTCACCCATTGTTACTGCCGACGCGTGCATCATTTTGAGAACATGCTGACTAGTTTCAAACCTGTTTTGCCTTCTTCTTTATTGCCCCAAAATATCTATAGATGTGATTATGGGTTACTATACATTATGGATGCTCTTGTGTGCTTCAGGAAGCTGATACAGAGCCTAGTCCATTTGCAATGTGTTAATGTTACCCAAGCTCAACATTTTCCTATTATTATTGATTATTGTATGCTTTTTACTGTTTAAAGTATTATGTATGTCTCCTTTTTCCCTGATTGACCCCCCGCCGCTACCCCTGCCCCCAACACCCCAGTGTCCATGTCCACTGATTATGCTAATATACATCCATACAAGCTCAACATTTTTAAAACACATAAAAAATTAGATAAGAGATCAATCAAAGGACTTGTATGCATGCATATAAGCATAACCAATGAACATAGACACTGGGGGGATGGGGTATACCTGGGAGGGAGGGGAGGCAATGGGGAGATATGTATAAAAATTAATAAAAATAAAAAAATAAAAAACGTATACTTTTGTGCTTAACTATGGGTTGTTTTGCAAAACAAAACAAAAAAAACCCAAAAAGTAACACAACATTTGTAAATATACTGAATAAAGGAATGTTGTATGATTCCCATAAACATTTACTTTAGAACATGAAAAATCACACCAGTAATAAAATGACTAAATGTTTTCACCACAGAGGATCCCCACGCAGGTGGCTCTCACTCCAAGACTATCTACACCTTTCATAAGAGCTTGACCCCCAACCCCTGCAACTTTTCACTTGAATGTGAAGTAGCAAATACAGCCAATGAGATACAGATTCAAGTTATTCCTGGTACCCATGAATAAGAACAATCTAGAATAGAAGAGACCAGAATATCTGCAGAAGCATATACCAGAAGCCAAGTGTAAATGCAATGAGGATATTCAATTCAGTCTTTAGAAAACACTGTCATTGCGTAGTAGATTCCTCAGTTTTCTAGAATTTAAGATGCTGTCTTACCTTCTTCCAAGATCACCACTGGGAAGCAGAATGTGGCCAAAGGAAGGGTACGGAAGGATGGAATGGTCAAGACGTGTTTCTCTTCCTGTCGTCAGCACGTCTCTTGGGGGAGGTCCTGAGTCCAGTTCTAGAGTTTTCCTACCGGGGTTTCTTAATGGATAGTGCCAAGCAGCACCCACACCAACAGCTCAACTACAGAAGTATCAGATTGATTGTGCCCACCCCATATGATGGCTTGGCCATCAACTTTCAACTTACAGCTGTTTGTGTGAGATTTCAATATTGAGTATTAACAACAACCTTAATGATTCACTAGAATAGTGGTCCTCAACCTTCCTAAGGCCGAGACTCTTGCATACAGTTCCTCATGTGGTGGTGACCCCCAACCATGAAATGTTGCTACTGTTATGCATCGTGATATAAATATCTGCGTTTTCCGATGGTCTTAGGCGACCCCTGTGAAAGTGTTGTTTGACCCCCAAAGGGGTCACGACCCACAGGTTGAGAACAGCTGCACTAGACTATAGCATACTTTTTGTTAAATATATTGTTCTAATTGGGGTATAAATAGTTGATTGAAAATGCACACTCGTTATTACTGGATTATAGAAGTGTTCCTTAAAAGGGCACCTATTGTTCAAATAAATAGCCAAGAAATTGTTTAGGATTAGAATAATTTCAGTGACTACCAAGTGAATAAATGGTCATAGGAATGCAGATAAAAGAAAACACGTTGCTAATTATTGGACATTTTCAACCTGAATTCATCTAGTAGATAATTAATAGTAACGGTATTCATTATAAATTACATTATTGAATTTTGGTAGGAATTTAACTACATGAGGCTATCACAGAGTTACTTTCCTGACACTGATTTTAGGAGGACACATGTATAAACCACATTTGTAAAGTCACCACGCAGTTATTAGCAAATATAAACAATTGCTCAGAAAATCATATTGCCCTTAGAATTATTTGGGTTTTGTGTATAAAAGTAAAAAGAAACTCATGGAACATTTTAGTAGCACTCAGTTTTAGGAAAAGGACATGTTTTTACTTACAAGGATTCTAGAAGTCAAAAGAATGAAATTCCATCACCAGCCTGCAAATTAACAAAATAACAAAGCCTAAGACAATATGATTTCACACAAGCCACTTAATTGAATACAACCAATAGAACATGATTATATGACTCAATGATATGCATTTATAGCATTGATGATGGTAAATAAAATGTAACAATAATAATAATCAGATTATGGTAAATCATAATGGTAACAAGAATATTATAATCCTTCTTTCCAAAGATTAAACTGGGCCATATCATAAACCTGCCATTAATTAATTAATTTATTTATTTATTTATTACAGAGAGGAAGGGATAGGGATAGAGAGTTAGAAATATCGGTGAGAGAGAGACATCAATTAGCTGCCTCCTTCTGGGCATGTGTCTGCAACCAAGAAACATGCCCTTGACTGGAATCGAACCGGGGATCTTTCAGTCCGCAGGCCGACGCTTTATCCACTGAGCCACACCGGATCAGCAACCTAACATTTTTGTAAACGCTCTTCTTTCATGTTTTAAGCATTTCAAACGGCTAATTTGTTTATATGAATGCTGGGGACCATAACCAGGAGATTGATATAGCAACTGAGAACAACACAGTGGATTGTAGTCTGAGCAAGCATCGAAGTGTATTCAGAAATTCAGTTATAATCCCAGGGAAACTGATGTACCATGCCATTGTGTTTACACTACATACATCTCAGATTGATGATGCCCATACCCTTTGAATGCTTGGCCATCGGCTTTCAACTGAAAGCTGTTAAGTCTTCACACATTCATTACTCTGGAGAAAAGAAAGACCATCTCCAGCCTTCCCACAGGTGCGGGAGCAGCAAGTGCAGTCTGGCCACAGGGAGGGGGGGAAGGGAAGGAATGGCAGGACTTGTTCCTCTGCCAACAACTTGATGGCAGAGCTGATGGTCCTCTCTACCCAGATGCACCAATGGACGCAGAGCTGAGTCTGGTGGCCTCAGAGCCTGGGAAAGCGTCTGGGTCAAGGCAGGGCTAGAGTGACAGTGACCCTGCATGGCTGGCCTTAAGGTGCACACCCCGGACCGGTGTGGAAACAGCCTGGTACTCTTGACTGCACACTCACATGGCTGAGGACAATGCACAACATATACTACGCATCCCGGTGTTTCTCTCTCCCTTGTCCTCAGGGTCTCTCTTCTTTTCTACACCATCATGGCTCCGTGTACAATGATTTTATGATGAAAGATATAATGTCTGGGGAAGAATCCATAATTTCAGAGCTGACAGCCTGACAGGGATTTAGATGTGTCTCTGTGTGCGTGCTTATGGATGCATAATGCTAACATCCTTAGGTTGGCCTATATATGTCATCGGAAGATTTAAGGTTGGGTTTTGTGCAATGTCTTGAATTCTCTCTATCACTGGGCCTTCTGAGTGCGATGCTATGCGAGGAAGCATGGCCACGGATCTTTAATCCAGGAGGAGTCTGCAACAACGAGATGAGTTTTTTAATGGGTAGCAGCTTTTGTGCAAGCTGTGTGTTAAAGCTACTTGACAGAGTTAAGTAATATAATTGTAAAGTTAAGAGGCAAAGAAAAGACACAAAATGTGTGTTTTCAGATGAGATCCGTGAGGAGGAGGAGAGCAATCTGAGCAGGGAGACATAAGAACCCTCTCTAGTTAACGGGAGCTGAAGCGACATTGATTGGGGAAGAATGGGGGAATAATCACCGTGTTGAGTCGAGCATTCAGTAATGAGCCGGATTCTTGGAAATGCTGATCAGAAGGTGGGGCTCCGAACTCCCAGAGTGACACATGCCATAATTTCCCCCGAAACAGAGCTCCTCCTCACCCCTGATGCCGAGAGTCTGCCTGCAGCTTCGGGGGCTGCGTGGAGTAGGAAAATCAGGCAAGGGTTGAAATTGAGAAGCCTGAGGAATGCATGAGAGTGATTTCAGGGAACAATAGGAGCAATGGAGACATGCCCCAATTCAGAATCGGCAGCCATGCTGGGAAGTGAGGGTGATGCCACCACCTGTTTGGTGTAGGCGGTTTGATGTAGTAGCTCTATATTTTGCAAAGCCAAGAGAGGGAGAGGATAAATGAAAGAACTGGAGAGGAGAGACAATTTTAAAGGATTACAAATGTAAGGAAATGGTGATGATTTAATGACAATCGATGTTTTAACTGAACATCAAGGGGAGTTTAGAAAGTCTCCGTGGAGTCGCTTCGAATACCAGCACCTTTGTTTACACAGTAAAACTCAACAGTGATCTTAAGAGCCACCCAGCTCACCACGCAGGTGACTGGTGTGGTGCCCTGTGTGACTGGTGGGGGGTGGGACAGGTGTGCATAGCTCAGAGCTCTCAGCTTCTCTACCTAGAATACACCATCGTCCATCACCCTCTCTGCTGTTCAGGAAGAGTTTCCTGTGTTCCACAGAGTGTACTTCCCGCTTATCACATCAGCTCTCAACTCCTCTCCTCTTTCTGGTCCTCTCTGCAGTGGTACCTCGAGATATAAGTGCCCTCACATACAAGATCTTTGAGATACGAGCCATCGAGTGAGCGATTTTTGATTTGAAATACGAGCAACATTTGAGATAGGAGTCATTGCACAGATCGGCTGGTTGCACAAGACCCACCACTTTACCGCGACTGGAGTGTCTCATAGTTTCCCACGCCTCAAGGTTACAGAACGAATTAAACTCGTATCTCGAGGTACCACTGTATTTCATGGCTTCTGTGCAGGTTTCTACCAGCCTGTCTACATGATTGGACTAATCAGCCTCTTCAGAATCCAGTTTAGCTCTTCTTAGTGCATTCTATGCTTTTGTATGTCCAGAAGAGATAACTATCATTTTCTGATTTTGTTTATTCTTACACCTGCTCAATGCCTGAGGTTCTCTAACCAAAGCCCTCCACTGCCCAGCTCTGTACACACGCCCCTCTCCTCAGGCCAATGTGCTGCACCATATGGTGGAGAGAGACAGGTAGCCTGCATGTGGTGACTCAATATACATACATCATTCTAGGCTGATACTCCGAATATTTAAAATATATATATTCATTGAGCCTAACATATTCCAGGATTGCACTTTAAATTGCATTAATTTAGAATGGGGCACTTGGAAATTAGCCTATTTAGGCTCATATTTTGTTCCAGAATTGTAATGCCTAACCTTTTGGCAGATAAGAATTGATTCAGTGGGAACATTAGTGAAAGAGAGAAAAGAGCACCATCTATCTGGGGCCTGTTATTTGTCTCAATTGCTTAGATTGTTTCCATTTTTTAAAATTAACTGAACGGTGTCTGGCATCCGCCAAAGACAGCTCTGACAAACAAGAGGCTTGGCAGGAGAAAGCTGGCGTGTGGATCAAACACCGGATTCATCAGGGGAACGTGTTTCTGTTATTTCTTTCCCTGTTCTTAGTATTTATTTATTAAATTGGTCAACATGAACATATTGCACAAGGTTGTGGGCACATGGCACAATCAGCTCTATTTCATTTAGATGGAACAATCACCTAACTACCGCGTTAGGTGCCTATAACTCCTTTGTCTTAATATTCAATTTTAAGTTTTTTTTTCAGATTTTAGTCTCCTATGCTACCCATTCACACTGTTGGCCTTACAACCCTACTGTGCCATCTGGTGAATTTCCCACTCATTCATTCACCTATCCATTCATCTTTGGGTTCACCTCTGAACTCAGCATGGAGGTTGCTGATAAAAATACATCTTCATTCTTTCTCTTGATATAATGCATTTTATAATTAAATTGAGAATCTCAAGATACTTTCTCATGAATAGTTTCAAAAGGGCAGACTATGATTACTTTCCAAATGAATGATATATGTACACATTTAGAACTAGAGAAGTTAGGAGGGAGTAGAGATCATTGTGATTTAGAGTAATTCATTCATTCATTCAACACAGACTGTATATGGCACTGATATAGATGCTAAGAATACTGAAATTACAAGAAATATATATATTATTTTTAGCTGGAAGGAGACATGTATAGTGTTAAGTAGCAATAAAGGCAGTAAAAATAGTGCAAGTGAGTGTAATAAAAATAGTTGAGGAGAAGTTTTAGTTTTAGTTTTAGATGACATGTCAAGGAAAGTGCTCAGTGTGATTAGATTTGCATAAATACCTATGCAAAGTGAGTGAGTCCTGTGAGCATCTGAGGCAGGAGCACATATAGACCTTGAGATGAGGCAGATCTGAATTATTAACAATGAAATGTAGAAGGTCCGTGAGTGAACAAGGGGGAACTATTAGAAGATAAAGTTGGAGAGGATGAGGACCAAGATCATGAAAGGGATTGTAGGTCTTGATATGAATGTTGGCTTTTACTCAAAACTTGATGTCTTTGGAGCTCTTTAGGCAGGAAAGTGTTATGATCCATCTTCCATTTTGACCGGATTATTCTGGTGGTGTGTTGAGAATTATCTGACACAGGGGATGGGGGGACAGAATCATGAAGATCTAGCAGAGAGATGATGATGGCTTAGAATAAGGTGGTAGCCATCATGTGATCAGATGTTTTCAGATTTTAAAGGTATTTGGAAGAAAGAACCTAAATATTTTATAG
Source organism: Lasiurus borealis (assembly GCA_004026805.1). NCBI lineage: Eukaryota > Metazoa > Chordata > Mammalia > Chiroptera > Vespertilionidae > Lasiurus > Lasiurus borealis. The sequence continues at coordinate 41,018 of PVJN01012528.1, forward strand.
ACCAACTGAATACTGAATGAGAGAAAAAATATTATTAAGGATGAAACCAAAATGTTTGGCATAAACAATTAGAAAACTAGAAGGATGGAAGCATCTTTGAGTTGAAGAATACTGGCACACCTCAGCTCTGAGCAGACCATGTAACTCAGATTGTACAGCCTGAATTTTCATTTCTGTTTGCTGCAATTAGAAATGTGCACACGAATTACACCAGGACAATAAAACCCGACTGGGGTATCCATGAAATTATTCAAAACAGAAGCTCTCTTTCTACTTGAGTTGCTTGACTGGTAAGGACTTAACTCTGGACTTTACTGGTCATTTCTCTATCACCAGGCAAAGAGGTGGCTCGATCATCGAGCTCACAAGGAATTCCCGGGAGGAGGAAGTCAGATTTTTTTAAAAATATATTTTATGTTTTTTTGTTTGTTTGTTTGTTTTACAGAGAGGAAGGAAGAGGGATACAGAGTTAGAAACATCGATGAGAGAGAGAGACATCGATTAGCCGCCTCCTGCATGCCCCCTTCTGAGGATGTGCCTGCAACTAAGGTACATGCTCTTGACTGGACTCAAACCTGGGACCTTTCAGTCTGCAGGCCGACGCTCTATCCACTGAGCCACATCGGTTTTGGTGGAAGTCAGATTTTTGATGGCAACCCTTGAACAACTGCATCCATAAGGCAAATATCTTCCTGAATTTCTTAACCACAAATAAAACTAATGGCCTCCTGCTGAGACCGGTTTGGCTCAATGGATAGAGTGTCTGTGGACTGAAAGGTCCGGGATTCAATTCTGATCAAGGGCATGGACCTTGGTTGCAGGCACATCCCCAGTAGGGGGCATGCAGGAGGTGGCTGATCAATATTTCTCTCTCATCTATGTTTCTAACTATCCTCCTTTCCTCTCTGTAAAAAAACAATAAAATATATTAAAAAAAATAACAACCTACTGGCCTCCTGATTTTTTTTTCTTTTTCACAAGTCAATTTCAGTTAGAATTCTGTCACTTTTAGCCAAATAACTTCTAATTAACATAAAATGGTGAAAACATGTAATAAAAAATTTTCTGGTGTGGTGTGTAGACTGGAAAGAAGGAGGACAATAGAGAAGAGAGAACTGCTGGAAACTAACCAATCATCAAGCTCAGAGTGATTCGGTCTCCTGAGAGCGGTGGCTGCTGGGAGGAAAGGGGCTGAGCTATGGAAGGACAGTTGCAATGATTTCATGTTTGGATAATGGAGGGCACTGAGCAAGAAGAAGCCCATCGCTAGTAGGTGTTTGGGGTGCGGGAGGCAGGGAAGTGGGGAGAACAAAAGCCATGTCTAAAAAAAAATGAAAGAGTGGATAATCAATTGTGAAATGACTTGGGAGTTACCAGTTGTACCAGTTAATAATGAGGATTGTTTTCAATAGATGGAGTTACACATATGGTGATATATATGTGATTTTGATATGTATGCTATTTTGTTGTATTGACAGCAAGCTTCAAATCTTCATATGTCAAATTTTCTGAAGGCGTTAACATCATAGATATTTTTACACTTAAAAATGTCGAATTTTGTGCCAAAAAAAGAGCAGTTGAGGGAAGTTTTAATTCATTACTTTATTTTGAAGAAAAGTACTGTTGGAAGTTATTTTACACTTTGGGAAGCTTATGGTGAACATGCTCCATCTCAAGATACTTGTGAACGCTGGTTTAAATGCTTTAAAAGTGATGATTTTAATGAAAAGACAAAGAACATCCAAGTCAACTGAAAAAAAGTTTGAAGACTAATAATTACAAGCATTATTAGATGAAGATGCATATGAAACTCAAAAGCAACTTGCAAAATGATTAAATGTTGCTCATTAAACAATTTCTGATTGTTTACAAGCAAAGGGAAATATTTTAAAGTAAGGAAAATGGGTGCCACATCAACGGAACGAAAGACAAACAGAAAACCGAAAAGTCATCAGTACAATGTTGCTTCAATGGCATGAAAGAAAGTCTTTTTTTTTTTTTTGCATGAAATTGTGACTGGTGATGAAAAGTGGATTTGTTTTGAGAATTTCAAATGCACAAAATCATGAGTTGATCCAAGTCAACCATCAATATTGACTGCAAGACCAAATCACTTAGGAAAGAAGACAAGGCTCTGTGTTTGGTGGAATCAGGAAAGTGTGGTATATTATGAGCTTGTAAAACCAGGTGAAACCATTAATACTGATTGCTACCAACAACAAATAATCAATTTGAACCAACACTTTGATCGTGAAATGACCAGAATGTTCCAGAAGACACAGCAAAGTAATTTTGTTTCAAGATGATGCACCATCACACACTTCAAAAACAGTTAAAGACACATTAAAAGATCTTGCCTGGGAAGTATTGACCCACCCTTCTATTCACCAGCCCTTGCTCCTTCAGATGACCACTTGTTCTGATCGATGCTACACACTCTTTCTGAGCAGCACTTCAAAATGTAGGAAGAAATGGAAAATTGGGTCTCTGAATGGTTTGCCTCAAAACAAGAAAAGTTCTATTGGGTAGCATCCACAAATTACCTGAAAGATGGGGGTAAATGTGTAGCTAGTGATGGACATTACTTTGAATAAAGCACTTTTGATGTTTCTCTTAAAATTATCATGTTTTCTTACAAAATCTGCATTATTAACCGGTGCACCTCATAAAATAGTATCAAAATAAGTATTTTACCAGTAGACCAAAGTGCCCTATTTTGTGGATTATCCTATCTAATAAAGATGGATGTTAATTGACCATCACTCCTTCATCAAGATGGCTGCATCCACAGCTGAGGACAAGTTCCCTTAAGGAGCCTTAAGGAGCAATCAGCAGGGACCTGAGGCTCCGCCCTCCCCAGGTCATGTGGGGATTGACCAGAGCGTCAGGCTGGGGGACCTCAGGCTGCACCCCCTGCCCCAGTGCCAGCCAGAGGACTACAGGCCACCACCCCACCTGGCAGGGCTTGACAGGGGATCTCAAGGTGCGCTTCCTGCCCTGGTGCCGGGCTAGGGGGGACCTGAGGCTGCACCCCCCTGCTTGACTGGGCTTGACAGAGGACCTCAAGCCATGCCTCCCACCCAGCCATCGAGTGGGGCTTGATGGGGGACCTGACACTATACACCCTTCCCAGCAGGGCTTGACAAGGGTGGGACTAGCCAGGTCTGGATCTATCCCAATGAAGGCGGTGGCCAGCTGGGTCTGGGTCTCACATGATTTTGAGGTGCATGTGGGTGACTGGGGAATTGACTCTGGGTCCCATGGTGTGCCCAAAATTCTGACAGGAGGAGGTTTCCATATACATTTTACTCATTTTCTTTCATCTCTGACACTTCTATTATAGAGAAAGAGCAAATAGCAATATTAAATTAGTTCCTCTAATTAATCCCCTTTTAATGTGCACAAATTTCATGCACCAGGTCACTAGTGGGGTATGTAAAAATCTTCCATTGAAACTGATAAATGTGGGAACTTTATTAAACATATCCCAAGTTTTACAGAATGGATTAACCTCGGGGTGCCTGTACTTATTAAATTCCCCAAAGCTTATTCAGAATAAAACGTAATGGTCAAAAATAACATGGGTGTATTGCCTTTCAGGTAATCTTTGCTATTAAAAATGCGATAGTACATAATTAGTTTCTTGTTGGCCTAAGAGCCATAGAAAATCTTCATGTTACACATAATTTTATCGAACTATGTCTCTTCTATAGTACATTAGCTCTTCTTGCTCCCAAAATAGAAAGAAACTGTTATCGGTGACAAAATAATTGGAAAGTAGCAGGAAGTACTTTACATTTTATAAGCCGCACTATTCTAACCTGAGCATTGAAGGTATTGGAAAATACGCTAATTGCTTTCCCGGTTCATGGTGAGAGAAAGAAGACAACACTTATGAAAAAAAACCAGTGTTGTGTCTGGTGGTTTCTGCTGTTATACCCAACTGGAAAGAACAGTGTAAATGCCATCTCTGACTTGGAGCGGATAACTTCATCTTGATGCACACTTTTTTTTCTCTTTATTAACTATCTGCAAATTAGCTTTACACATACAACCTGAGAGGGATTATGTGGAGTTTATCAAGGTAATATTTATAAACTTCCCCGAAATCCCTAGCTGGAAGAAAAAATGTCAGGTAATATCACTTGTCTAAAAAGGAGACCTTTTGTAAGCTTTCATTATAATTTTAAATTTCCTCATATTAAGGAATGTGAATCAATCGACTATAATGAGCAGTGACTATTTGTACATTCTAAGTTCTTCGGGGCCAAATACTAAGTCACTTACTTATTTTTTATTTTATTTTAAGTTACAGTTCTTAAAGTTGTTATTGTTAATGATGATGGTAGTAATATCCGTGGCACTACTAGTAGTAATAATAATACTAGTATAATTGTAAAGATTATGGCATACACTATTCTTCTCTCTGGGAATTATTAAGTAGGGTTGGTGGTGTCTTTTATGGTTTTACTTATAAGACTCAAGACACAGTTCAGCATTAAAAAGAGTTCGCATTAAACTGGCTATGTTCAATGAAGACAGGATCCAAAGTAGGTACATAGATAGCGGGTCAGCAACTTAATTTAGATATAAAAATTATTTTGAAACAACTGGCAGTGCAGTAGGCCTATCTTGATGATTGTGTCCTTAAGGTTTAAGTTTCCTGCCCATGTCATAAAGTCTAATCTTATTATTAAACAGAATCCCCTTATGTGTTTAAGATCCAGTGGCATGCAGTTGCAAGTAGAGTTATATGCCCTGGTGTAACTGGGCTGATTTGCAGAAATGTTGTAAAACCACCAAGGATATGAATCATGCTATATAGACTCATGTCTGAATATCCAGCACCCAGTACAGTGTATTACATGTAGCAATAAATACATGGGTCTGTCTCTGTGGATGGAATTGGGCCATGTAGAGAGGGATCTGTTTCCTCTCATTATTTCTTAGACTCTCATCTCCAGCCTTTTTAACGCTTTACATGATTAATAACTTAGGCAACTGAACTGTATTCAGCTAGCCTATATTATAAAAGGCTAATAAGCAAATTGACTGAACGGCAAAATGACCAGTCACTATGACACACACTGACTACCAGGGGCCAGGCGCTTAACACAGGACCTGTGCCCAGTGTTCAGGGCACTTCTACAGGGGGAGCATTGCTCAGCCAGAAGCCCTGAGCTGGGCTCATGGCTGACAGGCCTAAGCTGTCAGTCAGACATCCCCTGAGGTCCTCTGGACTGCAAGTGGGAATGCATATTGGGGGTACGAACCCCCTTCTTCAAGTGCACAAATTTTGTGCACCAGGCCTCTAGTTTTATATATATATATATATATATATATATATTTATTTATTTATTTATAAATGTATAGATATATTCATTTATTGTATTTTCCAGTATATAAGACAACTTTTTAACCCAGGAAAATCTTCTCAAAAGTCGGGGGTTGTCTTATACACCAGGTGTTGTCTTATAGGGTAAGTATAATCCAAACTATATTTTAACTGGAAAAGTTGGGGGTCGTCTTACATGCCCAGTTGTCTTATACACTAGAAAATATGGTATATTTTTCCAGATCCGTTGAGACATAACTGTCACGTAACATTGTGTAAGTTGAATGTGCACAATGTGTTGGTTTGATGCACATATATATTGTAAAATGATTTTTACAATCAGGTTAGTTAGCACGTACATTCATCACCTCACATGATTACAATGTGTGTCTGTTTGTAATGAGAACATGTAAGAGCTACTCTTTTATTAACTTGCAAGGACATAACACCGTATGTTCACTATAGTCACAATGCTGTGCATTGCTTCCTGGAACCTTTACACCTCTGAACTGAGAGTCTGCGCCCTTTGACCATCATCTCCCATTTCCTCACTCCTTAGCCCTTGGCCACCGCTATTCTGCTCTCTGTCTCTGTGAGTTGATGTTCTTAGACGTTTTTCAATTCCACATTTGAGTAAGATCAAACGGTATTTGCCTTTCTCCCTCTGACTTATTTCACTTAGCACAATGCCCTCAAGGTTCAAAAACGTAACAAATGACAGAATTTCCATTTTTTTATGGCTAAATACTATGGCTGAATACTATTCAGAACATTTTAATGAAAATAATATTCTGATTATATTTAGAATAGTATTACATTCAGAATAGTATTCTAGATATATATCATATTTTCTTTATCCATTTATCTATTGATGAACACAGATTATTTCATGTCTCAACTATTGGAAGTAATGTTGCAATGAACATGGGTATACAGAAATCTCTTCAAGATAGTGATTCCACTTCCTTTAGATAAGTACCCAGAAGTGGGATTGCTGGGCCATATGGTAATTCCAGTTCAATTTTTGAGGACCATGCATAGTGTTTTCCAGGGTGTCTGCACCAATATATATTCCCACCAACAGGACATAAGGGTTTCTTTTTCTCTTCATCCTTGATAACACTTATCCCTTCTTTTTTTCTGGTCACCATTCTAACAGGTGTGAGGTGATATCTATTGTAATTTTGATTTGCATTTCACTCCTGGCTAGTGATGTTGAGCACCTTTTCATGTACCCATTTTCCATATGTGCATCTTTGGCAAAAATGTCTCAAGTCCTCTGCCCATTGTTTAATTGGATTTATTTATTTATGTATTTATTTACTTGCTTTGAGTTACTTCTATAATTTGTACTTAGTTATATAATTAGCCACATATATGAAATATAATTTTCAAATATTTTCTCCTATCCCATAGGTTGCCTCTTTATTTGGATGATTGATTCTTTGCTGTGTAGAAATTTCCACTATTTAGATTGCATTGTAGAATGGATCTACAATTTACTGTCCAAGTCAATACACTTTTATTATATATATATATATATATATATATATATATATATATATATATATGTGTGTGTATATATATATGTGTGTGTGTATATATATATATATATATATATATATATATATATATATATATTCATTTCAGAAAGGAAGGGAGAGGGAGAGAGAAACAGAAACATCAATGATATGTGAGCATCATCTATCAGCTGCCTCCTGCATGGCCCCTACTGGGGAACCAGCCTGTAAATGGGACTGTGCTCTGACAGGAAATAGAACTGTGACCTCCTAGTTCATAGGTCAACGCTCAACTACTGACCCACACTGGCCAGGCCAAATCAATACACTTTTAAGAGTGCAACATGTATCCGCTGTGCCAAGGCAATCTTCCTTGGTCTTGACAATACTGCTGGATGTCCTGATTGTGTACCCTGAGCGTGGGAGAGAGTGCCTTTGACTACTCACCCTGATGCTTAATGAAAGTAGATTTTATTTATGTTTCTGAATAATTCTTCCTAGCTGGATTTTACAATAATTGAATCCCATTTGAACTTCAAGGAAGGGTCTTGCTACTTAAAGGAATTGTACGGTGATTCCAATTGCAAACTGGATAATGAAAATTCAAGTTTCTTTTTTATAAGCAATGTCATAGGTTGAAATGACTGAGCTCCCAGTACATCTGAATAATAATTAGTGCCTGATAGCTCTGTAAGGAATCTGCATTAACTAATTTCCTGGAAATATGTTTGGAGCCTTCCTATACCCTCCCCTTTCCCCCAAATTATATATCCAACCCATCAGCAAATACAGTTGGGCTTTCCTTTAAGATATATCCTGATCCAATTAAAAAAATGGGCAAATGGACCTAAATAGGACTTTTTCAAAAGACGACAGAAGGAAGGCCAAGAGACACATGAAAACATGTTCAAAGTCACTAATTATCCAAGAGATGCCAATCAACAAGACAGTGTGATACCATCTCATATCTGTCAGAATGGCTATCATCAACAAATCAACAAATGACAAGTGCTGGCGAGGATGCGGAGAAAAAGGAACCCTCGTGCACTGCTAGTGGGAATGCAGACTGGTGCAGCCACTGTGGAGAACAGTGTGGAGTTTCCTCAAAAAACTAAAAATGGAACTCCCATTTGACCCAGTAATTCCACTCCTAGGAATTTATCCTAAGAAAGTAGAAACACCAATCAGAAAGGATATACACACCCCTATGTTCATAGCAGCACAATTCACCATAGCTATGGAAACAGCCTAGGTGCCCGTCAGCAGATGAGTGGATCAGAAAACTATGGTACATCTACACCATGGAATTCTATGCTGCCTTTAAAAAGAAGGGATTCTTACCATTTGCAGCAACCTGGATGGAACTGGAGAGCCTTGTGCTAAGTGAAATAATCCAGTCAATGAAGGAGCAACACCACATGCTCTCCCTCATGTGTGGATAATAAAGAACATGATAAACTGATGACAAAAGGGATAGACACAGAGGCAGGAAAGCATCAACCAGACTGTCACATTACAGCGGGGAGGTTAGGGAGAGGTGGGGTAGATAAGAGATCAACCAGAGGACTTGCATGCATGCATATGAGCATCACCAATGAACACAAGACACTGGGGGGTTAGGGTGTGCCTGGGAGGGGGGTCAATGGGAAGATATGTACACATGTAACACATTAATAAAAAAAATTAAAAGAAAAGATATATCCTGGATCAGATACTGCTCACCCCCTGAGACCAAGGTACTGTTGCCTCTCACCTTGTCTACTCCCGGCTTATGGTTTTGCAAACCACTCATTAGAGGTCCTTATCTGTAGACCATTCACCAGAGATGATTCTGGTCCCAGATTACATGGATATTCCTCCTTGAAACCATTGAATTCCGAGGAAGAGGAAGGGCATTGCCATTTTCTGCCAGGTTTTGTCTCACCCAAACCTGCTGCGTGCCCCTCCAGCCGGACTTCCTTCTCCTCCACCGCAGTCAGTCCCAAGCACACAGAACATGTGTGGGCCTTCCTGCCTTTGCATGTGGTGACCCCACCTCCTCCCACAGCTCCTGCCTTCGCCATCATTTACTTCTCTGGTTAAATATCACTTTTTGAGAGAGACCACCCTCTATCACTCTAACCAAAAATTAAATATCTGACTTGCTTCCATGCTTTTTTTTTTTTAGAGCAGTTATTCATTGTTCATGTTATATCGCATGAGTTTATTGTTTGTCTTTCTAATATATATATATATATATATATATATATATATATATAATTTATTTTTTACAGAGAGGAAGGGAGAGGGATAGAGAGTTAGAAACATCGATGAGAGAGACATCGATCAGCCACCTCCTGCATGCCCCCTACTGGAGTTGTGCCTGCAAGCAAGGTACATGTCCCCAACTGGAACCGAACCTGGGACCTTTCAGTCTGCAGGCCAATGCTCTATTCACTGAGCCAAACCGGTCTCGGCTATTGTTTGTCTTTCTAAATAGGCCACGACCCCCATCAAGGTAGGGGCTTCTTCTTCTACTATATCTGAAGTCTTTAAGTAAGTGCTGGTACATGGTAGATATCCAATTTATATTTTTTCAGGAATAAATAGATGAATTTGTATAAAGTTAAACAGAGTAGGTCAAATCTCAAGTGAAAACTCCAAAGTAAGTAAAATCTTGCCTTCAAATCTCTTTCTCCTCTACCCTCTACATGGGAGGAGAGGCAGTAGAAATAGGAAGTCAAACTGAGAATTAGAGCAGCCAGCCAGGAATGCTGAAGATGACTGAGAAAGAGAAACTGCTGCTTGTGTTACTGTAAGGCGGAGCTTGACTGACTTCGATGGTTCTCTTTGGGTGCACGGTGCTCTTCAGAGACTAGAAATTGCTGCTTCTCAGCCCGGATGAAAAGATGGGCTGCCCAGCCGGTGTGGCTCAGTGGTTGAGCACCCATCTATGAACCAGGAGGTCTAGGTTCAATTCCAGGTCAGGGCACTTGCCCAGGTTGCAAGCTTGATCCCTAGTATGTGTGTGTGGGGGAGGGTGGGGGGGGGAGAATATGTAGGAGGCAGCCAATCAAGGATTCACTCTCATTACTGATGTTTCTATCTCTCTCTCCCTTCCTTTCTGAAATCAATAAACAATATGCATGAAACACAATCAAAAGGATAGACTTTCCTCCACGCCCTAAACATCACCCGATTGGCTCTTCCCTGGCTGATGGAAGGCAAGAGGGTCCATCCACGGAAGATTCCAGAGGATGGATGTTGGGAAACATGAGCAGAGCTTCCACTCTGATCTCAGCTACCCTGAAGTCACCCAGAAA